>JAVXUP010002932.1:0-97020 GCA_033070095.1 Escallonia herrerae | reverse complement strand
AGCTCAGTTGACTCAGTTATTGGCTAATCAGCAAGCTCAGTTAAATCAGTAGAATCAACCTAACCCATCTTAGAATCCAAATCACGTGCAGAATCAGACTCGTAGTTTGTTAGAGCAGTTTGATAAGAAAAATGTGGAACCTTTTGGAGGAATTGACGATTCGATTGTGGTGGAGAAATGGATTTCTTAACTTGAAAGGGTGTTTAGGCCTATGGATTGTACCAATAAGGAAAAGATAGAACTCATAGTATACAAGCTAGATGGGAGGTAGACCATTGGTGGAAAATGATTGAGGATAATATGACGGTGGAACAATGCTTGGCAATGACATGGGATCAGTTTAAGGATTTGTTCTTTGACCGTTATTTTCCTAGGAGTGTAAAAGAACAGATGTACCGTGATTTTCTTAATCTGAGGCAGGAGGATAACGAGAGTGTTGCCGAGTATGAGATAAAGTTTACGCGACTATCCCGGTATGGTAAGCAGTTGGTGGCTAATGAAAATGATAGGGTGCAGATGTTTACTTGGGGTCTTAAGTCTAAAATTAGACAGCACATTATTCCAATCCCGATAGAGACTTATGTTTAGTACGTGGACATTGCGAAGACTATTGAATCTGAGGCAAGGGATTTTAGAGAAAGGAAGGACGCCAGGGCAGGCAAGAGAGATCGTCCGGAGCTATCCCAGTCACGCACATACAAAGTGATGGGAAGCGAAAACAGGCATCTTCGTCGACTACTATTGGTAGGCAGGGCCAAGCTCAAGGTAATTCAAGTAGGAATTTTAGCCAGAACTTTGTTCAGAAGCCTCCATCCATAGTTCTGATCCTATTTGTCTGAGGTACAACAAGCGACATGGCGGTCAGAGTTGCCATTGGGATACGAGAGCGTGTTTCAGATGTGGCCAAAAGGATCACTTTATCCGGGATTGTCCTATTCTAGTGTCGGGGCAATCTGGCCCACAAAGTTCAGTTGCAACGAGTATAGGTTCGGGCCCAAGGCAGAGTACAAGTCGGTCAGTAGGAGGGCAGAAACCTAAGGCTACCGACAGGGTGTTCAACATGATGGCTAAGGATGCATCGGGTTCGAAAGATGTGGTGGCAGGTACGATTCAGATTGACTCAATTGACGCACATCTATTGTTTGAATCTGGTGCCACACACTCTTTTGTCTCACTTGACGTGAGTTATCTGTTGGTACTCCAGTTGGAGATTCTGTGATAGTTAATTCATTGTTGAGAAATTATAAGATCTGCTTATGTGATATGGACCTTTCGGAGGACCTAATTCCTTTAGATATCCGTAATTTTGATGTGATTTTGGGTATGGATTGGTTGGCATCCTATCACGCCTTAGTTGACTGCTTTGAGAAGTGTGTCCATTTTTATTTATCTGATTTGTCTAAATTTGAGTTTAAGGTTTGAAAGCTAGTGGGTTGTCGATTATTTCGGCTATTGCGGCTCGCCTCATGCTTCGTAAGGGCTGTAGGGGTTATATTGCACACGTCCATGATACTAGTCATGAAAGTCTTAAAATATCAAAAGTACCAGTTGTCTGTTACTTTTTTGAGGTGTTTCCTGAGGAGTTTCCCGGGAAACCTACGATCGTGAGATGGAATTCACAATTGATTTAGTACCCGGTGCGGCACCTATTTCTAAGGCTCCGTATCAAATGGCACTTTTAGAGATGAAGGAGTTGAAGGAACAGCTCCTAAGTCACTTCATAAGGGGTTCATTCGTCCTAGTGTGTCACCTTGGGGTGCCCCTCTCTTATTCGTTAAAAAGAAGGATGGTACATTAAGACTTTGCATTGATTACCGTGAGTTGAATAAGATCACCATCCGTAATAAATATCCGTTGCCGCGCATAGATGATTTGTTTGACCAACTTCAGGGAGCGAAGTTTTTCTCGAAGATAGATTTGCGTTCTGGATATTATCAGCTAAAAGTCAAGCTGGAGGATATGCAAAGACTGCGATTAGGACTCGTTATGGTCACTATGAGTTTTTGGTAATGCCATTCGGGCTGACTAATGCCCCTGCTACTTTTATGGATTTGATGAGCCACGTGTTTAGATAGTATTTGGATCAATTCATTATTGTTTTTATCGATGATATTTTGGTGTACTCTAGGACGGAAGAGCACCATCGTGAGCATTTGCAGATTATCTTGCAGACTTTGAAAAATAGTAAACTGTATGCTAAATTTTTGAAATGTGAGTTTTGGCTTGAACATGTTACATTTCTGGGGCATGTGGTGTCTAAGGATGGAATAACCGTTTGTCAACTCTACGGTTATTTAACCTAGGAGTATATTTGATTTTGATGATAACTAACATTAATGATTACGTTGTCTTAACATGCATTGAGTTGATGAAGCAATAGGTACAATCTCATACTCATGCAAATGGACAATTAGACGATCTAATCGATCAAACGCACTTCACAGAATGGTTCAAGACAGAATACTTTGATAGATTTTATTATTACGTTTATTCCGATCTTTGTAACTAGAAATAGAGAGATGATCGTATCGATGACTGTATACCTAGAACTTGCCCATAGGTTTCCCTTGCATGCATAAAAGTTTTTCATTCTTTGAAAACTAGGAAACTGTATTTTCTGGAATGCAGTCGACTGCATTGGATTACAGTCAACTGCAAGTTGGGCAGTGAGGTATTACAGTCAACTGCATTGGCTGCAATACCTCCAGTAGCCAATTACAGTCGACTGCATTGGATTACAGTCGACTGCAAGTTGGAAATTTTGAATTTCCAACGGCTACTTGGAGAATACAGTCGACTGCAATGGGACATTGCAGTCAATTGGAATAGCCGTTTGGCGCATTTAATGCTCCACCTAATTCCAAACGGTCATATTCTTTCCCACCTCTATAAATACTCATCTTGGACATAGTTTTGATTCATCAATTGCATTCAAAGCTCTCTTATCTTTCATATTCTCAAAGATCAAAGCAATTGTTCAATCTCTCTTGGTTTTCATTATTTTCTCATCCATTTCAAGAGAGCATTTATTGTGAGCTTATATTTGAGAGATATACACTTTCATAAGTCATCATACACTCATCTCTCTTGCTCTAGAGCTTAAAGTTGTACTCATCTACTTCTTGAGAGTGAAATCTTGTACACATTTCTTCATCTAAAAGTTTCTTGTATCAAAGCTTGGGGTTGTCAAGCTTTGGAGCTTTGGGATTGTCAAAGCTTGTTCTTGATGTGGGCATAGCATCAAGGGATTGTAAGAGGTTCGATCTTGACCCGTAAGGAAGATCATACTAGTGGATTCTAGGACTTTTAAGGGACTTCCTTGAAAGGGTGGACGTAGGCTTGAGGGTATATCAAGCCAAACCATTTAATTCTCCTTGTCAAGTATCTCTAAACCCTTATCTCCTTTCATTATCGTTTTACATTTGTGTTGAGATCGGCTTGTTTGCTTACTTGAGATATTGTGTTTGAAGTTTGTTGTCTAAGTGTTATTCTTATTCTTTCTAAGTTGGTTTGTAATTGCTTGTTTATTTTAAAGTAGTCTTAAAACCCTATTCACCCCCCACTAGGGTTATCTTTTTGGTTTCAAGTGGTATCAGAGCCTTGGGTCTTGTTATATTGGGTAACGCCAAGAGAGTTAATTGATCATGGCTTATGTTGGGGGTATGGAGGGTAGTTCTACCACTAGGCCTCCATTGTTTAATGGGACCAATTATAGTGTGTGGAAAGTTAAGATGAAAATCTTCTTAGAATCTCAAGACTATGAGATGTGGGATATTATTGAGAATGGCCCATTCATTCCAATAAAGGTGGTTGACAAGGTTGAAGAACCTAAATCCAAATCGGAGTATAGTGATCATGATAAGAAGATGATTTGTATGAATGCTAGAGCGAAAAATTGTCTTGTGTGTGCTTTAGACACTAATGAACTCAATAGAGTCATTATGTGTAATTTCGCTAAGAGTATTTGAGATACTCTTCAAGTCACCCATGAAGGGACTTCTCTTATTAGAGATTCCAAGATGAACTTATTGTTTAGAGATTATGAGTTATTCCATATGCTTCCAAATGAATCCGTTACGGATATGAATACTCATTTTACTAACATTGTGAACCCTTTGAAGCAATTAGGCAAGGAATTCACTAATGGTGATCTTGTAAGAAAAGTGATTAGGTCCTTACCAAGAGCTTGGGATGCAAAGATCATCGCCATCCAAGAATCAAAGAATCTTAATGTCTTTCCTCTTGATGAATTGATGTGCTCACTCATGACATACGAAATGCAACTCAAGACCTTTGATCAAGAGGACGTCAAGAAGAAGCCTACATTAATTGCTCTTAAAGCTTCATCTTCAAACCTTGAGTCAAGTGATGATGATGAAGAATTTGATGAAGAGGATGTTGCAATGATTGCAAGGAACTTCAAGAAGTTCATGAGGTTTAGAAGGAATAGTGGGAGAAGGCAACAAAATGCTAGCAACGAAGAGAAGCTTTGCTATAAATGCCACAAGCCGGGACACATGAAGATGGATTGTCCCATATACAAAAGGGAAAAGAAGGAAAGAAGAGATGTATGGGAAAGAGTTAAAAGGAGACAACTCTCCAAGAAAGAGAACAAAGAGAAGGAAAAAGCAATGAATGCCGAACATACTCTCACTTGGAGTGACTTTGATTCAAGTGATGAAGATGATGAGAAGAACGAACAAGCAAATGTGTGCTTCATGGAAAATGATGAGGTAAGCTCTTCTTCCGGTAGTGATAGTGATAGTGAAAGCTTCGAAGATGCTTATGATAGCCTATATGAGGAATCCAAGAAAATTTTTAAGAGAAATATTATTTTATCAAAAAAATTCCTTGAGGCTAATAAGCAAATTGAGAAGTTGAGAGTGGAAAATAGTGAGTTGCATGTCAAGAATGATTGCATTTTCAACCATTTATATGTAAAACATGTGAATAATGACTTGGTTGAATTGATTGCTAACACTCCTAGCTCAAAACAAATCTCTTGTAAAACTTTGGTTTTCGAAAAACAAAATGAAGATTTAAAACTTGAGATTTGTGATTTGAAAAATTGTCTTAAAAAATTTGTTGATGGTCAAAACAATTTGGATGCCAAAGATTTGGCCTAAACAAAGGTGGTCTTGGATTAGATCCCTTGGCCTTACCTCCTAAAATCTTTCAACAACAAGCTAGGTTGAATACTCATTCAAAACAACCAAAGAACTATTGCACACCATTTACACATTGTGGTTGGTGCAACAAGAAAGGGCATACGACTAATTATTGTCCTTGTAGAATTGTTTATGTTAGAGGTAGAAAGAAGATGTGGGTTGTGAAAGGTCAAGATTACAAATGTAAGACTAACACCCAAGGACCCAAGAAAATATGGGTACCAAAAGTCACTACTTGATTTGTGTTTATAGGTATGTCTCAAAGCAAAATCTAGTAGCAAGAAGTGGATTCTTGATAGTGGATACTCAAGACATATGACCGGCAACATATCTCTTTTCACCTCAATCGATCTTATAGAAGGAGGAAAAGTGACCTTTGGTGACAACGCACAAGGAAAAATCAAAGGTAAAGGAACTATAGGTAAGGAACCACATTCAATTGAGAATGTGTTATATGTTGAAGGTTTGAAGCATAATTTGCTAAGTATTAGTCAATTTAGTGATAAAGGTTTTAGAGTAATCTTTGAGGCTTCTCATTGCACTATACAATCCTTGAAGAATAATGAAACTATTTTGGTAGGAAATAGAGATGATAATGTTTACTCTATACAATTGAATGATCTAGCTAACCAAGATGTTAAGTGTCTTAGTGCTATTAGTGAGACATCTTGGCTTTGGCATCGAAGACTTGGACATATGCATATGGAGCATTTGAAAGACATTTCAAGCAAAGAACTTGTGAGGGGACTCCCGAAGATCAAGTTTGAGAAAGACAAAGTATGTGATGCTTGTCAAATGGGTAAGCAAAAGAAAGTCTCTCACAAACCGAAGAAAATGGTATCTACTTCTAGACCCTTGCAATTACTTCATATGGATTTATTTGGACCAATCCCTATTACTAGTCTTGGTGGTAAATCATATTGTTTTGTTATTGTTGATGACTATTCTCGCTATACTTGGACTTTCTTTTTGGCCACCAAAGATGAATCTCTAAATGTGTTCACTTCATTTGCAAAACGTGTTCAAAATCAAAAAGGATATTTGATATCCAACATTCGAAGTGATCATGGTAGAGAATTTGAAAATTCAAAAATAGGAGCCTTGTGTGATGACTTTGGGATATCACATAATTTTTCGGCTCCTAGAACTCCTCAACAAAATGGTGTAGCCGAAAGAAAGAATAGGTCTTTGCAAGAAGCGGCAAGAACAATGCTTAACGAATATGGTTTACCTAAGTACTTTTGGGCGGAGGCGGTCAATTGTGCTTGTTTTGTTCTCAATAGAGTTATCTTGCAAAAAATTTTGTTAAAAACCCCTTTTGAGCTTTTTAATGATAAAAAACCTAAGGTGCTTTTTTAGAGTCTTTGGTTGCAAATGCTTTATTTTAAATACTAAGGATCACCTTAGCAAATTTGATTCCAAAACATTTGAGAGTATTTTTCTTGGCTACTCTATTAATAGTATGGTATATAGAGTCTATAATAAAAGTACTTTGGTTGTTGAAGAATCCATTAATGTTACTTTTGATGAGACTAATCCTTTTCTTCGGAGGACTAACATTGTTAATGTAGATGATGTGGACAATGACATGAGAACTTTGGATATAAGTGAAACACTACAAGACAACCCCAAAGAAATTGTTCAAGAAGAACAACAATCAAGCTCTCAAGAGGAAGACAAGGAAACAAGCAATGATGTTTCAAACTCGGACAACTCTCAAGCATTACCAAAAGATTGGACTTACAAAAAGGATCATCCAAGCCATCAAATCTTAGGTAATCCTTCGAGTGGGGTAAGAACTCGACACTCTCTTCAACAACATGTTAATTTAGCTTTTCTTTCCCAAATTGAACCAAAGAACTTCTCCGAAGCTCTACATCATGAATCTTGGATGCTTGCTATGCAAGAAGAGCTAGTTCAATTTGAAAGAAATCAAGTTAGGACCCTTGTGCCTAAACCTCAAAACTATAGGATTATAGGCACAAAATGGGTATTTAGAAACAAACTTGTTGAATCCGGAATTGTGGTTAGAAACAAGGCTAGATTAGTGGCCCAAGGTTATAACCAAGAGGAAGGAATTGATTTTGATGAGACTTATGCACCGGTAGCTAGACTTGAATCTATTAGAATGCTTTTAGTTTTTGCTTGCTATAGAGATTTTAAACTCTTTCAAATGGATGTCAAGAGTGCTTTTCTAAATGGTTTTATTTCGGAGGAGGTTTATGTGGCTCAACCTCCCGGCTTTGAGCATGAAAAATTTCTAAACCATGTTTTCAAGCTTAGCAAAGCTCTTTATGGTTTAAAAGAAGCTCCTAGAGCTTGGTATGAAAGGCTAAGTAGTTTTCTTTTAGAAAATGGTTTTTCAAGAGGAAAACTTGACACCACTCTTTTTATAAAATCTAAGGGCAAGGACTTATTGTTGGTACAAATTTATGTTGATGATATTATATTTGGTGCTACTAATGGATCCTTGTGCGAAGAGTTTGCTTCTTGTATGAGTAAGGAGTTTGAAATGAGCATGATGGGAGAACTCACCTTCTTCCTTGGATTGCAAATCAAACAAAGCAAGGATGGAATCTTTATCAACCAAGCCAAATACACCAAAGAGCTACTCAAGAGATTTGACATGGAAGCATCAAATGATTTTGACACTCCAATGAGCTCTTCATTAAAGCTTGATAAAGAGGAAAAGGGTAAGGATGTTGATATTAAATGCTATCGAGGTATGATCGGATCATTCCTTTACCTTACCGCAAGTAGACCCGATATAATGTTTAGTGTTTGTTTATGTGCTAGATTTCAAGCTTGTCCTAAGGAATCTCATTTAGTTGCCGTAAAGAGAATCCTTAGATATCTTAAGGGCACTCACGATTTAGGATTATGGTTTCCTAGAAACACATCATTTTTTGACCTAGTTGGTTACTCCGACGCCGACTTTGCCGGTTGTAAAACCGAGTGAAAAAGTACTAGTGGAGGTTGCCAATTCATAGGTCACTCTCTTGTTTCTTGGAGTTCCAAAAAGCAAAACTCGGTTGCACTCTCTACCACCGAAGCCGAATATATGGCGGTTGGTGCTTGTTGTGCACAAATTCTTTGGATGAAACAAACCCTTTTGGATTTTGGACTCAAGTATGATCACATACCTATCTTATGCGATAACACTAGTGCCATTGATTTGAGCAAAAATCCCATCCAACATTCACGCACTAAGCACATAGAAATCAAACACCATTTTATCCGTGATCATGTGCGAAAAGGTGATATTGTTCTAGATTTTGTGAACACAAATCACCAACTAGCGGATATCTTCACTAAACCGCTAGATGCAAAGAGATTTACCGCTCTTAGAAGAGAACTTGGCATGTCTTCACCTATGTGACTAGGTTATTTTTGTATAAATGTGCTAGTTGCTCTTTACATGCTTGAGCATTATCTCATATGCTTATAGCATGCTTTGGTTGATTTTCTCTTTCCAAACGTCGTTGATTTTGTTGATATTTATTTATTTTAAAATTTTTTTGCCCACTTCTATTGCAATATACATATGTATAATCATTTTTCAAGACTGATTGATTTTGTGCATTGAAGTCGACTGCATTGGTCAATACAGTTGACTGCATTGGTCAATACAGTCGACTGCATTGAGGAATGCAGTCGACTGCATTACGGGGGAAGGGCATAAATCGTGCCCAGATTTCCTTTTCTACAGAATTATTCTCTCTCTACTCTTTCTCTCTTCGAACCGAAGCTCTCATCTCTCCTAGGACTCAATTCTTCTCCGTTTTGCTTGAAATTGGTATGTAAATCCTCCCAAATCTCATTCTACTACATGATTTACATACTTTCTCTGATCCATTTCAGCTACATTGTTCATAATCGGTTGAAATTTGAATTGCTCTCTATAAAATATTTCTTCAGATCTACTTTAATTAAGCATGCTACTATATGATTTAATGCTTGATTCATATTTAGGGATGCTTATTACATGATCCTACATAGTTTAATTACTTGTATTCATGCAAAATTCGATTTTTCCCAATTTTCATAAACTAGGGTTTTTCTTTTGTCAAAATTTCTTCAAATTGTTTATGCAATTACATGTTTAATCACTTGATTCATGCTTAGTTATGTCTACTGCTCGATTGAACATGGTTAATTTCATTCGATTTTTTCAAAATTAATTTTTCCTCAAATTGCATGAATTAGGGTTTATCTTCTTCTAATTTTAAAAAAAAAATTTCCACTTTATTTGCATCTTCATTTATTTTACATTTATTATTTCTCTGTTTAGACTATTTCAAGTATGGTAAGAGAGAAACGTGCACGTGCCAGTTCGTCTCGCTCACGAGTTGCACCCGAGCTCGAGCCCGAGCCTATCGCGGTAGAGTTTGATCAAAATCGATATCGGAACCGCGAGGCTGCCGATCACTTTTCTGCACAACTCTATTCACGTTTGACTCCAGGTTTGCGACTGGATACTCCATTCCTTTTCAGCATAGGTGTACTTAGATACTTTCAGGATTGTCATCTAGATCGCCTCAGCGATAGGAATACTATTCTATATTATCCTGATGCAATCCGCTTATTTTATGCGAATTTGACTTGGAGCATTTCTTCTGAGTCATGTACCCTCTCATCTTATGTTTTTGGACGCCGCATTTCATTCTCACAATCACGTCTAGCCACTCTTCTAGACCTCCCCGATAGTGGTTTCTCATTTTCATTAGAAATGATCCCTGTCGCTGGTCAGTCACATTGGTTTGACTGACCTTTTACTATTGAGGAGTAGCTTCAACACACACTTCATTGTCGACAGGTTCGGGTTGCGAGCAAACCCAGCCTACGTGACCTACCACCTCTCTCTCTGTTTCATCATATCATCGCTCATAACGTCATTCCGAACTGGCAGTCTTTCACTCGTCTCTTACTTAGACGTTCAGCTCTTGACTTTCTTTCCCTCAGGCACACCGCTTAACCTCCCTCGTTTCATCATGTTAAACATGATTAGGAGCGCCTCACATCCTGCCTTAGCTATACCTTATGGCCTCCTACTCACTCGCATTCTTGCTGCCTTTGACATACCTCTTCTGGGTGAGTATATTGAGGTTACTAGGCATATCGTACTAGACTGCTCTACCCTTCGTAGGAAGGGCCTTTTAGATGATCGTGACCGCTTCTTACCTGAGCCTGACATGGAAGATGTCATTGTCGATGATGATGATGATGATGATGAGGATGATGATGATGGTGATGATGATGGTGCTGATGGTGATGCTGATGCTGGGGGAGATGTCGGTGACGGGTTTGATCGTGATCCACCTCCGTTGATCATTTTGAGTACACATGAGGCAGGCACTTCTTTCGGTTCTTCTACTTCCAGATATGAAGCGATCCTCGCACGCTTAGATATGATCCAACAGCATATGCATGCCTGTTTTAGTCAGATGGATCTTGCCCACAGCCAGCTCAGTCGACGCCTTTCTCGCATGGAGGATCATTGTGGGATTCAGTCTCCCGGTGAGGACATCTTTCATCCCCCTCCTCCACCATCGGGTCCTTAGGCATTAGGACATGCTTTATATTTTTTTATGCTTATCAGACTCTATTATGTATTTCAAAAACTTATCATGGATGCTACTCTTAGTATTGCATTAGCACTCTTAATTCATGCTTATCTTGCTGCCTCTGGTTTAAAATTTATGTGCTATTTTATTACATGTGCTTGGTACACCTTTTGATGGTTATTCAAGTACTTATGTTTTCTTGTTTTGAATGCCCTTGTTGGCTACATTGATTATCCATAGATGGATACATATGTTGATCATTTTCACACACACCCTTGATCTTTTTAGATGATTTCAAAAGGGGTAGAAAAATATTGTTGATTCATACTTGTGTGGATTTGATATGAGCATATATTACTTGAGTTAGGGGGAGCCTTATATTGCTTAATATAGGGGAAGCTTATCGTTTTATTTCCTCTGTTAACCCCTTATGGTTTTTAATTGAGATTGTCATGCTTCATTACATTTATCATCTTATATATCTCATATGTTTTGAATCAATGTTTGTCATCATAAAAAAAGGGGGAGATTGTTAACTCTACGATTATTTAACCTAGGAGTATATTTGATTTTGATGATAACTAACATTAATGATTATATTGTCTTAACATGCATTGAGTTGATGAAGCAATAGGTACAATCTCATACTCATGCAAATGGACAATTAGACGAGCTAATCGATCAAACGCACTTCACAGAATGGTTCAAGACAGAATACTTTGATAGATTTTATTATTACGTTTATTCCGATCTTTGTAACTAGACATAGAGAGATGATCGTATCGATAACTGTATACCTAGAACTTGCCCATAGGTTTCCCTTGCATGCATAAAAGTTTTTCATTCTTTGAAAATTAGGAAACTGCATTTTCTGGAATGCAGTCGACTGCATTGGATTACAGTCGACTGCAAGTTGGGCAGTGAGGTATTACAGTCTACTGCATTGGAATGCAGTCGACTGCAATACCTCCAGTAGCCAATTACAGTCGACTGCAATGGGACATTGCAGTCGACTGCAATAGCCGTTTGGGGCATTTAATGCTCCACCTTATTCCAAACGGTCATATTCTTTCCCACCTCTATAAATACTCATCTTGGACATAGTTTTGATTCATCAATTGTATTCAAAGCTCTCTTATCTTTCATATTCTCAAAGATCAAAGCAATTGTTCAATCTCTCTTGGTTTTCATTATTTTCTCATCCATTTCAAGAGAGCATTTATTGTGAGCTTACATTTGAGAGATATACACTTTCATAAGTCATCATACACTCATCTCTCTTGCTCTAGAGCTTAAAGTTGTACTCATCTACTTTTTGAGAGTGAAATCTTGTACACATTTCTTCATCTAAAAGTTTCTTGTATCAAAGCTTGGGGTTGTCAAGCTTTGGAGCTTCGGGATTGTCAAAGCTTGTTCTTGATGTGGGCATAGCATGAAAGGATTGTAAGAGGTTCGATCTTGACCCGTAAGGAAGATCATACTAGTGAATTCTAGGGCTTTCAAGGGACTTTCTTTGAAGGGGTGGACGTAGGCTTGAGAGTATATCAAGCCAAACCATTTAATTCTCCTAGTCAAGTATCTATAAACCCTTCTCTCCTTTCATTATCGTTTTACATTTGTGTTGAGATCGGCTTGTTTGCTTACTTGAGATATTGTGTTCGAAGTTTGTTGTCTAAGTGTTATTCTTATTCTTTCTAAGTTAGTTTGAATTGCTTGTTTATTTTAAAGTAGTCTTAAAATCCTATTCACCCCCCTCTAGGGTTATCTTTTTGGTTTCACCGTTGACCCCTTTAAGATTGCAGCAGTGATTGACTGGCAGAGACCTAGCACTGTCATGGAGGTGCGAAGGCTTTTTGGGATTGGCAGGCTACTATCGTCAATTTGTTGAAGGTTTTTCAAAAATCGCTGTGCCTTTGACTAAGTTGACTAAAAAGAACACCCGGTTTGTTTGGAGCAAGGAGTACGAAGCTAACTTCCAAGAACTGAAAGAAAGGTTAGTGTTTGCACTGGTATTGACTTTGCCATCTGGTTCAGGAGGTTTTGTGATTTATAGTGTCGCCTCAAAGAAGGGCTTAGGTTGTGTTTTAATGCAACATGGTAAGGTGATTGTTTATGCTTTGAGACAACTTATTCCCTATGAAGAGAACTATCCCACCCATGATCTTGAGTTGGCGGTTGTGATTTTTTCTTTGAAGATATGGAGGCATTACTTGTACGGTGAAACCTGCGAGATTTACACTGATCATAAAAGTCTTAAGTATGTTTTCACCCAAAAGGAGCTAAATATGAGACAATGGCATTGGTTGGAACTTTTGAAGGACTGTGACTGCACGATTCATTCTCACTCTAGTAAGGCGAATGTTGTAGTGGATGCACTCAGTAAAAAGAGTAGCGAAAACTTAGCAGCATTAATCACTTGTCAACCTTAATTGTTGGAGGATATGATGAACTTGGGTCTGGAGGTTAGATGGCAAGATGGTGGGGAATACTTAGCAGCGTTGCAGGTACAGCCTACTTTGATCAGCAGGATCATGGAAGCCCAAGATGGAGATTCGAGTATAGCTCACATAATTGAGAACATTAACAGTGGGAAACAATTCGAGTTCAGAATTGACGAGCATGGTGTCATTTGGTTCCGTAGTAGACTTTGTGTGCCAGCTGATTTATCCTTGAGGAGGGAGTTAATGTCCGAGGCTCTTAGTTCTGGTTTCTCTTTCCACTCGGGAGGGACAAAAATGTATGATGACCTTAGAGAGCATTTCTGGTGGAGTGGCATGAAATCGGATATAGCAGAATTTGTCTTTCATTGTTTAGTTTGCCAAAAGGTGAAGATGGAGCATCAGAAGCCTAACGGACTACTTCAACCACTTGAGATTTCACAGTGGAAGTGGGAGCATGTAACCACCGATTTTGTAGGAGGCTTATCAAGGACAGTCAAGGGTTTTGACACCATTTGTGTTACCGTCGATAGGTTGACTAAGACTGTGCATTTCCTTCCGATCCGATCAACAGCACCCTTATCTGAATTAGTTTGATTATATATTGATGAGATTATGAGGTTGCATGATGTACCATTATCTATAGTGTCAGATTGAGATCAGCATTTCACTTCGAAGTTCTGGAGGAGCTTTCAAAATTCTATGGGCACTGATTTTCGTTTTAGCAAGGTTTATCATCAGCAGACAGATGGACAGTCTGAGTGCACCATTCAAACATTAGAAGATATGTTGAGAGCTTGCGCGCTAGACCTTGGTGGGAGTTGGCATAGTCATTTGCCTTTGGTTGAATTTGCATATAACAACAGCTATCAGGCAAGTATTAAGATGGCACCGTTTAAGGCATTGTACGGATGGAGACGTAGGACACCACTATGTTGGGACGAAGTAGGAGAGAGACGGTTATTAGGACCAGAAATGGTACAGATGACCACTCAAAAAGTTGATTTGATCCGGGAACGTCTCAAGGCGGCTCAAGATAGACAACACAATTATACATTAAATCGTCGTCGCGAACTCAAATTTGAGGTGGGTGATCATGTGTTTTTGAGGGTTTCACCTTGGAAGGGGGTGATGCGTTACGGTAAGAAGGGCAAGCTTAGCCCTAGGTTTGTTGGTCCATTCGAGGTTTTAAAAAGAATAGGTCCAGTGGCTTACAAAATTGCGTTACTGCTAGAGCTTTCGCACGTTCATAACGTTTTCCATGTCTAAAATTTGAGAAAATATGTTTACGATCCGACGCATATTGTGCCGTATGAGCCTTTATCAGTTCAGGAGGACCTTTCCTACGAAGAGCTACCGGTTGAGATTTTAGATCATCGCGACCAAGTGTTAAGGATGAAAGTCATTCGTTTAGTTAAGATTTTGTGGCGGAATCACGAAATTGAAGAAGCCACTTGGGAGCTTGAGGAAGCCATGTGCAAAAAGCACCCTCAGCTTTTTGACATTTAGGGTACCTTTTAAATTCTGAGGACGAAATTCTTTTAAAGAGGGGAGAATGTAATATCCCAAAAATTTTCTTTTTTTCATTGTGCGAAAATTTTATTTTAAGTAAATAAGCTTATGGTCTATTTGAGAATATTGAGAAGATGATTTTTATCATTTCTGAAATTTTCAGTCGACTCAAAACTTTTGATGTTAAAGTTTTGGAGTCTGAAGGATTCGGTCAACTGAAAGTAGTTTTCAGTCGACTGAAAGTAGTTTTCAATCGAATGAAAAGTGTTCAAAATTTTGATAAGGAAGTTTCTGAAGGATTCGGTCGACTAAAAGTAGTTTTCAGTCAACTCAAAAGTTTTCAGTCGAAAGAAAAAGTGTTCAAAATTTTGATAAGGAAGTTTATGAAGGATTCGGTCGACTAAATTAGTTTTTAGTCGACTCAAAAGTATTTAAAATGTGTAAAATTATTTTCTGAAGTTTTTAGTCGAATTAAAAAGTTTTTAGTCGACTAAAAGAGTTTTCGATCGACTAAAACTGTTTTAGTCGACTAAAAAAAATTGACTAAAAAGTTCTTAGTCGACTAAAAAGTGTTTTCATTCTACTTAAATGTTTTAAGTTGAATTAAAACTCATTTTCGGTCGAATGCAAACTTGATTTTGGTCCCACCATATAAATAGTGTCTTATTTCATTCTCTAGCCTTTTTGGGATTTTTTGTTTCTTCCTCATTTGCACGCGAAAGAGAGAGAGAGAGGGGTAGAGAAGGCTTTGGAAGTTTGTAAGCCCTAAGGTGAAGCTTAAGGATTTGCTTTTCTCAAAGGCTTGGCTAAGGTAAGGGTTATTTTTGAAATTCAAATTAGCGATGGACCAATCGCTCTTGAAATCCTTAGTTTATTTTTGAAATCCGAATTTTTTCGAATTGAGTTAAGTGATTCTTCTTCTCCTCTTTGCTTTGAGCTTTACTATGAATAACTTGTTCTAAATGCTATAACTTGTGAAATTCAATTTCTGTCAAATTTGTTTGATCTTAGAAATTGCGATGTTGATATCATTCGTTTTAGAGATTATCATTATTTCATAAACTCCGTATATTTTTTGACATGACCGATATTTGATTTTGTTAAATTGAAATCTTTATTTTGAGAACTCTATGAGCCATGTCACAGTGTGTGTGACTTATGTCTGACTTACCCACGTGGATTGAAACGTGGGCTAGCTCAGGAGAGTTGAGTTAGAGATCGCGATCTTACTTTCTGAACCGGCCTCATATGTCAGTGTTGACGTATGTGACCACTTTCTGAATGGCTCTCTAGTGTCTGTTTCTTTATTCATATATGTTTTGACATTTGAAATCCGGTTTGATTGTCCGTTCTATTGAAATCCTTTGTGCTACCGAAATTTTCGTTTCTCTGATATTTTCGTTTCCGTTTGATTGGTCCTTTGAGCGACCTTACTGGGCATTTGACTCCTTCCCTTATTGTTGTTCCTTTCAGGAGACCAGTAGGTGGGACTTTGGATTGGAGGGCTAGCTGAGCGACCAAGAGTTAGCTGTTTTGTCTTAGATGTTAGTTCTGACGCTACTTAGGTGTATTTTTGAAAACTCCGTGTCGGAGAACATGACTTGTATAACAGCTTTGGGGTCATTTTTTTAGACATTGATGTATTTTGGGAATTATTAGTGTATGCTCTATTTTACCATTTTGGAGTTCTTATGGTAATTATAGGATTTTATCTGATTTCTGTGTATTCGGCATTAACGCTTCAAAAATATATTCGGGGCGTTACACACCATACATGAACCAAAATGAAAAGACACAAGAACATACATGATACATTCTATAAATTCATGCACCTAGACATATGCACCTTCATGAACAAGCATAAATGTAAATAATATGTCTAAAGTCAATTTTATATTTCTAATACTCCCCCCTTAAACTTGACATTCTTGACAACTCCAAGTATGGTCCGCATCCTGTGAAAAATATCATACTTGAGGGGCTTCGTAAAAATATCAACAATTTGATCAAGTGACTTCACGAACTTGAGTTGTGAATCATTCTTGGAAATGCACTCTCAGAGGAAATGATACCTCGTATCTATATGCTTGTTTCGATCAAGAAAGACGTCATTTTGTGCTAGAGCTTGAGTGGATTTGTTGTCAATCAAAGTTTTGATAGCCTCCACTTGTGGTAAAAGAAGTTCCTTCAACAACCTTCTAATCCAAATAGCATGGCAAGCACAAGAAGTAACATCAACATACTTGAGTCACAAGTTGATAATGCCACAATAGGTTGTTTCTTCGAACTCCATGAAATTGCATTGCCTCTCATGAAAAACACAAAAAGGCTTGTGCTTTTTCTATCATTTATGCCTCCGGCAAAATCACTGTCACAATAACCGAAGAGACCACAATTGCTAGAGGATTTGTAGAGTAATACAAAATCAAGAGTAACTTTTTGGTAGCGGAGTATTTGTTTAGCTGCTTTCATGTGGATTGAGGAGGGAACTTCCATTTAACGGCTCACTAGTCCAACAGAGAAAAGAATGTCGGGCCTTGTGCGAGTCAAGTACCATAGACTTCCCACGAGACTCTTAAAAATATAGAATCTACCTTTTTTCCATCATCAAGTTTTCTCAATTTAACTCCACATATCATGAGTGCTTTCACTGGTTTAGAATCAAGCATTTTTGAACTTCTTCAAGACTTCCTTTTCATAGCCCTCTTGTGTCATAAAAATGTCATCGTTCATTTGCTTCACCTCAAGTCTCAAATAATAAGACATGAGTTCCATGTTCGTCATTTCAAATTCACGAGCCATAGCATCTTTGAACTCATCGAACATGCTTGGGTTATTACCTATAAAGATTAGATCATCCACATAAAGACAAACATATAAAACATCTCCGTTTTCATGCGCGAACCAAAGAGTATTATAGGTAAATTTGGGGTGCGATAAGTTGAACATTTACCTGTTAGGGCAAATTACACCTATGTCCCTGAGATTAGGTATAATTACAGTCAAGGATATTAAGTTTTAAAATGTAACATACCGTGACCAAACACTTTTAAAATGTATCAGCCGTGTCCATCCGTCAGGTTCCGTCCAAAAAGTGTACTTTCTTATGATGTCATCAATACGTATTTTTAAAATGACGATACTAACCCTTGTACTGTATGTACTGAATATTTTAAAATTTTAAATTAAGATTTCAATATGCAAATTAGGGTTTTGAAATCATAATTTATAAATTAGGATTTTGTTGAAACTTTAATTTGCAAATTAGGATTTTGTTGAAATCCTAATTTGCAAATTAGGGGTTTCAAAGCCCTAATTTTTCAAATTAGGGCTTCGTTTTCAAATTAGGGTTTCATTTCAAATTAGGGTTTTATTTTCAAATTAGGATTTTAAGGAAACACTGATGAATCCTCTTTTAGGATTAGGGTTTTAAACAGTCTCCCTTCCCCACGCCGGCGCCGGCACCTCCCTCCCCACCCCATCGCCGGCCCCCTTAACAACTCACGACAGTGCCGTTTACCCTGTCGCCGCCTCAACGACTCACGACAGCCCCCATTCACCCGCGCCGCTGCAACAACCCAGACTCACCCTCAAATCCACAACCCATGCCGGCGCCGTAACCGACATCTTCTTCCTCAGCCAGATTCTATTTACTTTGGCCATTTTTATCGATGACATCCCTCCACTTCCATCGGATAAGTCATATTCTATTCACTTTGGCCATTTTTACAGTGGTGAAGATATCGGTGTCTTCAACTTAGAAGACGGCTCCGACAAAAAGAGCTTGAGTGGTTTTCCAGCTGACCACGGCTGTGACGTGGAGGTGGTGGCGTCGATGAGGGCGATGGGGCTGCCGTGACGTGGCGGCGGAGGCAACGTTAGTTCCTCAGTGGTGGGATTGGTGCGATTGGTGACTACACCACCTCCCCCATGCTCCCCTGCCATTTCCTGATTTCCCCTTTTTTCCGGCCCTAATGAGGGTTTGCACAATATATTGGGCAGTTGGGGGAGAGGAGAGATGGGTGGAATTTCAAAAAGTTTCTGTCAAAGTCAGGGGCATTCAAGTCTTTTTGTCAAATCCGTTATGTATTTTTGTATTCCGTTTGGTCAACGGACATAAGTGTAATTTGTCCAAACTATTGTCCTTGCCTGTAATTATACCCTAACCTCAGGGACATAGGTGTAATTTGCCCTACCTGTTATCATGCCAGTCAAAGTTCCTCTTTTGGCGTACTCGAGTACTATGAACGGTTTGTCCGTTCTGCAGTATCCAATGTACTTGATTATGTTTGGATGCTCTAGACGTTCAAACGGGAAAATTTCTTTCTGCAGTTATTATAGACAAAAATAGGAAGTCATGTTTTTGTTCTTGCAGATACAGAGTGACGAGATATGTGCAGGGCACATTGACATGAGATGAGGAAAACAGGTTAAGAAGGATTATACAAACGAAAGAAGCCAGAAGAGGGATTTACCATCTAAGGCCTTGTTTGTTTCACGGAAATCGTTTTTGAAAAATGTTTTCGGCATTTTTTGATATTTGGTGAGTGAAAATTATTTTTTGGAAAATGTTTTTCGCATTTTCTGGTGTTTGGTGCATGCATAAGATTTTTCAATGAAAAATGATTTCCAGTTACATTTATTTTGAAGAACAAAATATTGAAAAATTACTTGCCGATTAAAATTCCGTAAGTCATTTTTCAGATCACTAAACACACTCACACGCGCGCACCCCCCAACACACACACACACACACACACACACGCATGCCCGCCCGCCCGCACACACACACCCACACCCATACCCACAAACCCCGACACGCGTGCGCGCACACACGCACCCACACGCGTACCCCTCACCCACCCACGTGCCCCTACCCACACCCACCCACACACACACCCCCGACACACGCCCGGCACCCCCACCCACCCACCCCTTACATACACATAGACCAACACACACACACCCCTCACCCCCACACCCACCCACTACCTACTAACACATACACACACCCTTCCCCACTCACCACACACAAAACAATGTCCAAACAGTGAAAAATATATCTTTTCTTGAGTATAAATATTTGTATCATTGCACGATACCCAAATAGCAAAAAATAAAATCATGAAAATGTTTTCAGGAAATGCTATTTTCCGAAGCATATTCAGGTAAGTGTTTTATGTGAAGCATTTTCCGTTAAACAAACAGGGCCTAAGTAAATGTTAATTAACACATCTTTTTGATGGCTTCGATATACAGAAACTCTAATGTATAAATGAGGTGAATTTACGTTTCTAAGTGCATTTTGAGGCCAACCAAGCTGAAGAAATGGAGAAACTCCAACCGTGGAGAAACTCAGAGTATCCATATCTGCTACTCTAGGGCCGCCGAAAGTCCATGTATAGCCAAAGTTTCCGTACAAATTTAATTTCCTGCAGCTTACTCCTATGCATATTCCGCCTGGAATGCTACCCAAAACACAAATTATATATTGTGGCTGAAGTTCTACAGAAAATGCAACTTCCGCTCCATCTTGTAATTACTAGTAATGAGTAGCAATTGTCATAGGCTTTGAAAAAACCCCAAAAGGTGACTTGAAAGATCCCAATGTAGCAGAGATAGAGTGGTATTAAGCATGATAACATTGTTGGGCCCATTCTCTAACAGCTTAAGCTTTTAGAGCAGATGGTAAGTTAACATGGTATCAGGGCTCTGGTTTGGTAAGGTCTTGGGTTCAATTCTTCCCGCTTGCATATTTGGTCCCTTTTATAATAATGCAATTTGCATTCTGATTATTTGTGCACTTGGTGGTGGTGCATCTTGATTTGTCTCTCCACGTGCAATCGGGGGCTTGCACGCCACTTGCATATTTGGTCCCTTTTATAATAATGCAATTTGCATTCTGATTATTTGTGCACTTGGTGGTGGTGCATCTTGATTTTTCTCTCCACGTGCAATCGGGGGCTTGCACGTGAGGGAGAGTATTAAGCATGATAACATTGTTGGGCCCATTCTCTAACAGCTTAAACTTTTAGAGCAGATGGTAACTTAACAAGTGGAAGGCCTTGCCAAACACCACCTTATCACACTTTCAACCCATAGAACCTGTGGAATTTCCTCCTCATAACCACTCTGTCAGAAAATTTCAAGCCTCTGCTTTTTCAGAGCAAATTTAAAAGGCAGAATGTGCCATTTACATGGAACTCCCCAACATCTCATACCTATGATTTACGCTTTAAAGACGGAAGACATTAAAAGGACTAGCCAAAATGTTTATCCCTTCAACACTTATCATCTTATATGATGACCACTCCAACTACTCTGAAAGCCTAAGATGCACGGTGATGCATTTTGGTTAAAGCACCGGCATAGGGTGCGTGTCAGGGGCATTTTGGATCCAAAAGATGTGGCTGGGACACGACAGTGACACAACCAAGACACCTGGTACTTGAGGGGTCAAAGTCAAATACTGAAAGATTTTCTTAGGGGTGAAAATACAACAATATAATGCAAAAAGAGGCTGAAAACTAGCTAGGCCTTTCAGCTTTGGGGATATATATGTATGTCGATATATACGTGTATAGACATGTATGTGACATACGAGGCTCTTTCACATTTGGCTCTGGTAAAGCCCCCTTTTTCCTAGTCCATCTGAAGCCATTTACGTTACAAATAGACCTACAAACGGGTATACCAGCTGCATATGGATAAAACCCGGTCGGGTACGGGTAAAAATGGGCCGGGTAAATTTTACCCGGTTGTTCTTGGGTAGGATTTTTCTAAATCCGTACCATACCCTTGCGGATCGGATATTACCCGTGAGTAAATCATTAATTTTTAATTTTTTAATAAAACATAATTTCTCTCTTCAGGCTTTTTTTTTTGTTGTTTTTGTTTTTCCAACTAGTATGTTATTATTATTTTTTCTTTGGTTGTTAGAACTAATTCCAATTTCACAAAAATCAGAAACTACAAACTAAAAATAAAATCAGCTGCTAACGTATTAAATACAATGACCCAATTTCTCACCCACAATCTAAAATAAAATAATTAAATGTCTACAAAAAATAAAAAATACAGTCCCATCTGGCAATCCTCCACTATTACCAACAACCAAAATACAATTAAATCAAAAAATCCCATAAACAATCCAAAATACAACAGATTTTTCACACATATAACATCACATCTTTGCGATCGGCGGTGGAATGAAAGATTGGCGGGAGATCCACGGAGTAGTTTGCAAATCTGGAGAAGTTCAGCAGATTCGCGGTAGTTGCCGTCTCAGATCTGTGGTAGTCGCCGTCTATGGTAGTTGCCGTCAGCCATCAACGACGGATCTATGATTGAGAGAGAGAGAGAGACCAACAAGAAAGAACTTACTATGGCAGATCTATGGTGGTGGTGGTGGATCTATGAGAGAGAGAGGGAGAAGCAGATAAGTGATCGGCGACGGTGACAAATCCGAGGCCATGAGTAGAGTGAATCATTTTGCGGTGGTGTGGATGTATGAGAGTGTGTGTGTGTGTGTGAGTGAGTGAGTGAGAGAGAGAGAGACATAACCCTGGTGAGTTATCATGTGGAGAGAGAGCAAGGGGGAGAGGAAGAGATGGCAGACTGGCAGAGTGTCAAAATGAGGAGAGAAATTAGAAATAAAAGTGATGGGTGGTTGTTTAAATGAATGTCAAGATGGTCATTTATATAGGTAAGATTTACGGGTTTACCTGGGTACCGGCTTCCTGACCCGGTCCGACCTAAAAAATACGGTTCGGTCAGGGTACGGGTCTATTTTTCACGGGTAGTACAGATGTACTTGTACCTGGGGGTTTTGACCAGGTCCGGTTCGACCCGCGGGTCCGGGTAGAAAATTGCCAGGTCTAGTTACAAAATGGACGGCACAAACTTTTTTTTATGACTAGCGGTTAGCATTTGTTCCCAAAACAACCCTTCAACCCTTCATATATGCCTAAGTATTCCGTCGCTCTTCTTCTTTTTCTTCTGTCTCTTTCTCTCTCTCCGACGAGGTTGACACTGTCCTTGCAACCACTCCCAACACCATCATACCCTCCCACCCATTGTTAGTAAAGGCCCAGGCACACCTAATGCTTAAATGGTGTCCATGGAGCCTAGGCACAGGCGCGCTTCTTTTCGAAACGAGGCACAAAATAAAAAATAGATATTAGTGCATTAAACTAATAAAATAACATCAAAAAGTTTTAGAATATGACTAGTTATCAAACTTCCAACACTGAAAAACAAGTTTTGAGGATTAACAGAACATGACACTGTCGTCCTCATCATCAGTGAGGACCAAAATAGTCATTTCTTCTAAGGGAATTATAGGTTCCAAGTTAGGTATAGTTTCCTCCTCAATGTCATCTACTTCATCTACGAGGTGAGCTAAAGGAGTATATCTACTTGAAACGGTGCAGTAGCCTGCGATGGGGCACTGACACGCTGTACAGCAGCAAGAGACTCGATTGAGTGGGGATATGGGGTTTTATGGTTTTCTCTTTTTTGGTCTTGATATTGTTTTAAAGTGTTATAAAAGAAAGAATGAAAAAAATTGAACGGTTGAGATGATGGGCGATGGCCAAATTAAATACTTAATCCTTTGGGCTTTTTTTGCCCCTCTACCCTCGCCTTGTGCCTGAGCACCTAGACGCGCAAGGCACGCGCCTTTTTAAAGGGGATGTGCCTAGCCCTAGGCAAGGGGAGCTCCTGCCCTTGTGCTAAGCGCATTTTTCATAACGCCGCTCCTGGCACACCATCGTACCCATCCAACAATGCCACTGCCAACATCATTGTACCCTTTCACCACGTAGCCATTTCCATTTAACAAGGTTATCGCCAACATCACTATTTCCACCCACCAAACCCACTTGCACTGCCACCTTACCTACCTATGAACTTGGCTGAACAGATCAATTTTCATCCCGAAGAATCTCACTCGTCAGAATAGAACTCCGTCACCCCCTCTGCTACCTAATTGATGTAGTCGCCACTGCTGATCATCAATGCCATTGTTCATTAGTTCCCGACTCCTACTGGTACCGCTACCCTCATCACTGCCTATACTCAACCTCAGCCACGCTCCATCAAGCTTAACTTATTGGTCAATTTTGCCTTGAATTTTTCTCTTGAGATTATATCTTGTTTTAATTTACTTTTTTCCCCCTTGTAATGGAGAGTATTAGGCTTTGATTTTTTGGGTCAAAATAGTGAATATGATGTAGGCATGGTGGTGGGAGTTGGCTGTTAGTGATGGCAGTGTGGCTTACAAATGTGCGATATGCATGATTGTGGACGTGGGTGGGGGGCGATGGTGATGGCTCGGTTTCAACGCACCTGACAACAAAGGTGGTGGTGGTAGATGGTCGTTGACAATGATAGGTACGTGTCGGTACCGTGGCGCTTGATGATGGTTTGGTTGTCAACGGTGCTAACGATGCGATTAAGGGGAATGGGTTGCAGTTGTCCTCCTTCTATGATGAGTAGTTTGATGCATGTGCATACGAAGAACGGTCAACTCTTTAGGGCGGTTGGGGTAAGGCATACTACAATAATTGAGATCTCAGGCGTCCAAATGGTGACGTGGATGGCTAGATCAGTCACGGCTCATATATATACACACGTGCGCGCGCACATATACTTATGAGAGCTGATCTGGTAATTGTACAGGCTGTCCATGTACGATTTGTGAACAGCCCAAATCCCTTTTCTTCTTTTTGCATTTTTTTAGTTCACTCGCTCAATGATGGGCCGGATGTGAATTTTTACCTTTTGCCCCTATATATACGGGAAATGAAAGTGTAATGTCATTGTCTATCATATAATTGGATGGTAGGTGATATTTTGAGACCCACTTCTCGCCAACCTATATCCTGTGAAAACCCAGAAGCAACGACCCCACACAACACGGATCACATTTCTCCCACAACCATCAGCTACTGGCCTTCAAACCCTACATGAGAGCCACCCTACCAGTCTAAACCTACACCCGCAAACACTCACCATTAGCCACAACCACCAACCCACCAGCCACAACCACCATGACCTCCTCACTAATCCACCTCCGTCACTCATAGAATCAAGAAAGCATTGATGGTTGGAACCATATTTTAGCATGCTTGGCACCTATTGCATACTCTAATTTTTGCTTCCATCGACGGCTGGAAATCACATTGGAGGCATGTGAACAAACATGAATCGAAAGGAAAAGTAACCATTAAACGTTTCAAGGAGGTGCTGAAGTTCAGTCTTCGGAAGTTGACGCAGATTTTTATATTGATTGGTAATAGAACCCCTAGAAAACTACTGCATTACAATCAAAGGGCTTTACGTTATAGAGCTATCTTTGGTTGTTATAGACTCATGCTGCCCCCCACCCCCCGTTGCCACCTTCGGAAGCATTGGCGCCACCACCAACAAGAGATCAGTTTCCAGCCAATTGAAACTTCTTATCATCAAACACACACTGGTTTTTTAGCCTGTGTGTGTGTGATGGCGGAGGTGGGGGTTGGGGTGGTGGTGGCCATGGGATGGCAAAGGTCCGGGTGCGCGGGCGCTGGTGGTGGTAGAGAGAGAAAAGAGAGAACAAAAAGAATCACCTAATATATTCAATGATCCCGTATGTGTTATTTAAGCTCGATGACATGTACCAATGACATTTGTTGAACACAAAAGGTAATTGAGGATTTGTTTAACAATTTTGCACCCTACTTAAGTTGCATGTACGGAGAAAATTGGTACTTAATAGGTCTCTCCTTCGCAAAAGCTAATGGAAAGATTTGGTTGAGTCAACGACGAGTCCAATGACTAGTATGACACAAGTGAGAATCCAATTACTTTTTACAAATTGATAATTTGGGCCAAGTATACTCGTCAATGACGTATTTTACTCTTGTTTTTGGACAATTGATCTGGTCAATTTATCATTTATTCAGCTCTTTGGATAGTAAGGATCAGATACGTGAAAATATTTAGCTCTTTATATATCTAGAGAGTTGTGCATCTTTTTCTACATGCTAGTGGATGTACATCAATGAACATTCTGTATTTTGTGCATTTATGCTCTACCTTTAATCTTTTAGTTTCAGCTTGTCGAAGTTCTGCTTAAGGTTCTTTCTTGCTTGGATTTAATGGTATTGCTAGATACAATTTTGGGTTAAGTTTGGCCATTTTTCTGTGGAAGTACCCGAGTTTGTTGAGAAGAGTCGTAGTTCTCATATCGTCAATCTTTATTGAAAATTCCATTACTTCGATGTGTAAAGCTCATATTACTAAGTCTGCGCGTATACCTATTCAATGTAAAAATAGAGTTTAGAACCTGATCTTTCAATACCTGGAGGCTGTATCCAGGAGGTTGTCGACATCTCTGTTGTCGATAACTCTATTGTTTATATATAGGGGTGACAGCTGTATCCAGTTTTCTTGTTTAGGTACTAGCTTATTGACTATCATTTGAACTGGTCCCAAGATACTCCAGAAATAATAGTAATGTCAAAACTTGTACAAACTTTATCATATTTGGATATACACTATTATTATTTCTAAAAGAGCCCATCGCATGAACAATCTCTCTTTTTGGTTGTTTGAAATATTGTTATTACTAAGTAAAAAATATGCAGAATAAGTATGCATTAAACCAACAGCACCCATATCTTATTCTAAAATATGGCGTATGCGCTACCTTTTCGCATCCTCACCACCCACCGGAATTCATGCTTTCTTAGCCTGGTCAAATCTATAGGTTTATCCTTGCTTTAGTTTTGTGCATTTAATGAGGTTCCACTTTAGAACCAGCTGGTTATCCCATTTGCAGGTGGGTTGAAAAATTGATGATTGACTTGTTGCCCAGGTGAATTTCTCACAAGAAAAGGATGAACAAACAAAGAGGGCAAGTTATTATTGAGCGACTTGTCATAAAATAGAATTGCACGCGCTTACGAGGATGTTTGCGTGGGAAGACTGCAGAATGTTCCAGGATTATCTTTTATTTTTTGTAAGGTATATTTTAAAGGAATAAGCAAGAAAAGTTGGGAACATTGTAGGAATCTTGAGAATTCTGGTTAATTCTGGAAGTATTATTATGGTTGCAGTTAGATAGGATTGATCGCCACCATCCACTTAGTAGGTGGAGTAGTATAAATGGGGAGTAGAACTTCAGTACTAATCATCCACTAGAGATATTCAGTAACATTCAACTATATCTATTCACATATTTTCCTTTTTTTCCGTTCTGCCAACTTTGCCATCGTGTGAGCGTGTGTGTTGAAAGGCTCGGGTGAGGAGTGAGTAGCTAATCACCATAACTCCTTTTTTTTTTGTCTACTCCCAGCTTACCTGGATTTGTCATGCTGTGGTTTAGCTTGTGTAGTGACTTCAGTGTAGCATTTACGGATGTTCATGAGCAACATTACCAATTTGAAAAGTGAGGCCAAAAGAAGTGAAACAATACCCTTGTCATTGTCATAAGGATGAAGATTTATGCTTGAATTAAAATGGAGATTTAGTCATTTCTCTACCAATCAAAGAATCGAAGAAGATATTAGGGGTGGATCTAAATGTTTTTTTTGTGCAATAGACTCGACCACTGCTTCCAAGAGCAACTATTATGTTTTTTTTATAGTTCTAAAGTTGTGGCTGCTTGTCAAAAAAGAGAAAAAAATAGAAAAAAAAGAGAAAAGAAAATGAATCAAAAAAGGTTGAGGATAGAGTTGGGTGTACTTACATCAAAATCCTCGGCATGTCGATTATTCTTAAGAACCTTTACAACAATTTCTTGCTCTGGCAGACCATGCCTATTGAGTCCTGAGATCGATCCGCGATAGACGGCTGCAAAAGCATCTTGTGATATGCAGTTTTCTGGGCTGAAGCCATTGGTGTATTCCACAAGATCTTCATAAGAGAATTATGTCATTATCTGCACATGTTCATAATTAGGTTATAACAAGGTGTCGCCTTATGATGCTTTCCCGTGCAAACATTTATGGTGGGGTACATTTAGGTTGAAAGACAAGATCAATTTTTTCCATTGCAGTGAGAAAGCCTACCCCGTAGTTTTGGAAAGATAGGAGAAGGAATGATAAAATGCTACTCTCTACTTGGCTTTCGGTTCACTACAAGAAACATGGGTTTTAGTGACCGCGTTTTGCGACCGTCAAGATACACAGTCGCTAAACATTATTTTAGCGACTGCTGCTAAGTGTGGTCGCTAAATATCCACATATTATAAAAAGTCAACAAAAAACTTGGTTTAGCGACTGAAGTTTGCAACTGCCTTTGCAGTCGCTGAATTAGCGACCGAGTTTGCGACCTCTTGGGCCGTCGCTAATTGTTTAGTCAAAATATCTTCTTTGACTTTGCCCTAATTTTGCCTCTATCCCTCCCTTCTCTCCCCCATTTCCAGGGACAAAGCAGAAGAGGCAAAGCAACAAACCACAGCGCCTACCGCCGGTATCTGTTTATCTTCTCCTTCCATCTCTGTCCCACTACCGGCAAAGCAACAACCATAGCGCCCACCGCCGGCAAAGCAGAATCGCCGCTGCTGACCGGTAAGCATCATCCCCGTTCTCTTCTTCGATATTTGTTTCTCTTCTCCTTCCATCTCTGTCTCTGTTTCACTTTTTCGGTCTCTGTTTCCTTATTTTTTTCTCCGGCGAGTGATTAATTCCTAGATATTTGATTTTCTGAATCTTCCAGACCTAGGTTTTAGTAATTCAACCTTTGTAATTTCCTTTAATGCCCAGATGGGTTGATATGCTGTGTCATTTATTCCTTTAATGCCGTACGTGTTAAAGAATGGGGGAAGACAGGAAATTAAATTGGGGGATGGGTTTTGGTTGGTTTACCAGTAAAGGGATGGGGTACAGCTGATGAATGATGGAGCGAATGGTAATGGGTAAGAAGAGGGCGGTGTCCATGAAAGCATCTGTGTATACTGTAGTAAAGTGGCTCTGAAACTCCCATGTGGAGTATTAATATGGAAATGAAGCCTCTTGTGTCCCACGCTGGAAGATTTGTGATGCTTGGTAACACGTAGAAGGCCAAGCTCTTGTTTTTGGGCTTTGTTGCTTTTTGTTTTGGTTCCCAGCTCTTGTTATCTCGTTGGGTTAGGTCGTGAATGTCTTGCTTTTGCTTCGTGTCGTGGGTGGGGGTAGAAGTCCTTTTAGGCTATATAGTTTATTGCTGTTTTTTCTTCCTTTTCTTATGATTAAGCTTTACAAATATAATTAAGTTGTACAAATATATTCCAATAAATGATTTTTGCAATAACAACAGTTTGTTCATTGTGCCAAAACCAATTTGCTGCTTAAAACACAAAGCGAAATCATGAGATAGACAATGATTTGTTCATTGTGCTAAAAATCACAACAGTTTGTTCATTGTGCCAAAACCGATTTGCTGCTAAAAACACAAAGCAAAATCATGGGATGGACACTGAATTGTATTCAAATAACGATCATAGATTAGCTAAGTATTGTTTGATAAGTATAGCCAGGAATAAAATAGCAGAGTGAAACCAATTGAATTGAATGCACCTGAATTTATACGGTTCTGAGATTCTAAAAGTTAAGTAGTTAGTTTGCAGATGATTTTTCACTGACAATGGTAGTCTTGCTTGGCATATTTATGAATGTATACGTCAATTTTCCTCCGCTGCAGATGTTTTTCATTATTTTTTATCTGTCCTTTACATGGTCAAAGGATATATATAAAAGTCTCCCGTCGGTCATGGATTAAAATATATTTCTTCTATAATTAGGGAAAGCGGCTTAAGTCTACCTTAGCTTCATGCTTCCTCCTTTTCAACTATTCTACACTTTAGAAGTTTTGGTTCTACATGTTATTGTTTTTTCAGAGTATAAGTTTGCTCAAAGTTAAGGGTACTTCAAATTTGGTTAAGAAGGTTGGCTGGCCCTTCACATCACAGTGTATGCAATTTGCAGCCTTCTGAGCTGTAAGTTTTCAGTGCTTTTCTTCTTCCTTAAGTATTCAGTGCTTTAGCTATGGTTCTGTCCGAGTTGTTCATGTGTAGACTGGAGATGCTTCAGTTACAATTCTTAAGCTACCGCAGTTCGTTATATGCATATCTATTAGCTTGCATACACAGATACATGCAATTCATTTTAGTCAAGTGTGGTTTGCTTCAGATTTTCTTGGACTTTCATGAGACCATTTTTCTTAACTTGACCACCTATGGTGTTACTTCTACTTGAAATGGTTCATTTACAGTTTATATAACTTGACAGTTACATAAATTGTGGAGCGTCTTGTTGAGAAAAATGATTTGTTTCTTCTGTTAATAGAGTGTGGGAGCCAAGTGCAATTATATTGCTTTGAACTGAATACATAGGTTGATATATGGGTTGCAGATTTTTTATATTGGTATTTTTAGAAGTTTTTTTTTTATTTTTTATGTTAAATACATTGGCTGTTTCATTGAGTTTGTTGATTAAAATTTTCTATTTCATGCAGTGGGGGACTATGCCTAGTGTTGGTGATTCTCCAGGTGGTGAGAAGGTATTAGATCTAGCGTGCTTTCAACAATCCGTGAAGAAAATGACAACCTTGACACTTCCTTGCCAGAAAATGTTTCTCACAGTACAAACGTTATGAATTTGGATGTTGATGAGCTCGTGCAGTTTCAAGAGTAGTTACTTTCTTGGTGGGTCCTAGTCTAGGTGTTTAGTTCATTTCTTAATTTTTGGTTCACGACTATGTCTATTATGGAGAGTGAACTCTGTTAATTGTAATTTTGGATATGATAGTTAATCAAATGAAAAAGTTATGTTAAGCCTTGCCTCGTGAGTTTTGGAATTATATGATATTAGTTTCATTGATAGTGTAATGATAAGAGTTTACTTATTGTACCAAATAAAATGCAAAATTTGCTATAAATGAAACGAACGTGCCTTCTTCATCGAGTAATGAAGAAGATGATATCTGGGTTGGTCGCTCTGTCGAGTAGTGAAAAATTGCTTTTGGATTGATATTAGATTTGCAACAGGTTTTGGACAGGTTATCTGACCTGAAATTTTTTTTTGGGCAAAATCAGGTTTAGCGACTGCGCATCGCGGTCGCTAAACGAAATAAAAGCTGTCGTTAAATTTAATTTTTCAAAAAATAAAAAAATAATATTAAAATAATTAGCGACCGCCATTGGCGGTCGCTAATTCGGTCGCCAAATATAATAATATTTAATTAAAATTACTAAAAAATTGAATATTTAAATTCAAAAAAAATATTTAGCGACCGCCCGAGACGGTCGCTAAATATAGTCAACGCAGTCACTAAATTTAGCGACTGATTTCTAAAAGCGGTCGCTAAAATTTAGCGACTTGGCCTGTAGCGACCGTTTTAGCGACCGCTAATCGGCGGTCGCTAAAACCCTTTAGCGACCGCTTTTATATCTTTAGCGACCGCTACCTGCAGTCACTAAAGGCCCTGTTTCTTGTAGTGGTTCTTAAATATGAAGCTACCACTTTGCCATAGAAAACAACATCTATGCCTGGAACAATGTTTTGATGGAATCACAGTGATATTTCCCATTTCCATCCCTTATTTCCTTGGGGTCATCGTGTTATGCAGTATATCAAGTAGAGTGCCTCGTGATTTCTTTATGGCCTCCTGATTTTTTTTTTTAAATTTGAGTGCCTGATAATATATCAAGTAGAAAATGAATAAATTAAACCATGAATAGGCGTTAGACATACTCCAATAATTTTATGATTTCCTGGGAGTTACCGTATATCAAAAGCTTATTATGCGTAATCGTGCCTTCTTAGAATCGAAAGTAGGGTCTATTGGGACCAATGCTATGAGCTTTAGGAATACAATGACATCTTCATAGAGTTGATCATTATGAGTGCTATGATATGATTGGGAGGTCCAATGGCAATGAGAGGGAGATTCATTAGCTCGTTATATAGTGCGAGAAGGTGGAAATGTAAGTATCCATATAAATTATTCAATCGGCTCTTGAAGGAATTCCGCGAAGGGGGCTATGAGAAATTTGAAATTTGGCGCTTTAATAAATCAAAGGATCCCGAATGGACTGATATCGACTATTGATTTCTAGTAAAAAGCCGTCTCTTGCTTTTCAATTGTTGAACCAAGAACTTTATGTGAGAGTCAAAGCTCCAAAGGGAGTATTGGAGATTTTTTCGATAGGGAATAAAGAGTGTTTTTCCTTGGAGATGGAATATTCGCCCGCCAGATTTTATAAATTTGCAAACTCTTCCTCGACTAGTCTATAAAATGAAAATTGGCCGATGACAGTACTAGGTAGCATAGATCTTCTTATGGGAGAAGTTGAACATTGCAATGATAATTGATAGAAAATAAGTAGAAGCTATCAATTCTTTTTTTTGCCTGGATTCATTACAAGAGGTCTATGGAATTGTATGGATGTTATTCAACAATCCTTGCATGGTCTTTATTTTTGGAAGAAAATTGGGCAAGAATAGAGACCACCTGCACCATAGTTGACAAGGCCCTTCTGGATGCATTTAAAAGTAGTATAGTCGATTTGATTTGTGTATTTAGATTGATTAATGGTGTTGCATACATTATTTCAGATGGAACCATCGTCAAAAGCGCATGGGAGACTGCATGAAATGTTTCGTTTTATGGTTATGCCAATGATACCTTTAAATCCACAAGTTCAAGACTCATGTATCGTTTAATGGTGATTGTGAACATTTTAGGTGGTTTTGTCTAGCAACATAAATCATGTAAAAAGGGTCAATTTAAAAGCACTCAACCGGTCATTCAAATTCTTGGGACCTTATTCAAATTCCTAGGATATCTATATGGATGCTAAGGATCACACATTATCAGATTGCAATTACTATAACTTTAGATTGCATAACTTCAAGTTTGGCTTTGTAGCAACTAGTCGTGTGTGGCTCACATAGTTCATGCTTATTAGGATGATTTGTGACATTTCCTTAGGATGCTTTTGTTAGATATACAAATGCTTTTATTAGACTAGTATAGAGCACGTGCATTACACGCGAATATAGTCTAAAGTAATGTTTGAGGTGATATTATTATCTTTTTTTGGATCAAAATAATGTAATTTAATTATGTTCTTATTTCTTTTGTGACTTATTTTCAAAGAAATATATATTTGATGTTCGCAATTGTAATAAGTTCAATGTTTGGAAATATTCTTTGTAGGCTTTTGGATTGAAGAAATGTTTGATGGTACTATTAAAAATAAAAGCAAATGGAGAAATTAAAAGAATGAATCTACGTCTTTGTTTTTATAATCTGTTAAATTGGTTTATGATTAAGATTCATAATTTTGAAAACCAGGTGCTTTGCATTTTATCAATAGGAAATGCAAAACAACCAATCTTCAACTGCAATGATCGAACATATTTTCAGTTCAAATTGGCATCATATTTAAGCCTCATATATATATATATATATATATATATGGGCCGTGATCCATTGCTAGCGCAATTTGATCGTCCGCAACATAATGTAGATGACGATAATTTACAGTCCGCTACATTATGTTGTGGACGGTGAAATTTTTTTTGTTGTGGCCGCGATCTGGCCGTCCATTCTCGCCCGTGGACGGCCAGATCGCACTAGCAACTTGGGTTAAGTTACTAACGCTAGCAATAGATCATATATATATATATATATATATATATATTGTGCATATTTAACCCTTTTTCGTTTTTTCTTCTATTTTTGCTTTTCTAACAATTTTTTGTTTTTTAATTAATTTTTCACGTATTTCAGTTTCTTTATTTTGTTTTTGTTTTTCAGTTTTTTATTGGTTAATTGTTTGCTAACCTAAAAATGCAAAGAAAAAATCACAGTTCTCATTAACCAGTTCAATATCTAATGTTTACTTCATTTTAACCAAATTAAAAAGAATAATAAATGAATTTCTTTGTTCTGTTTTTCTTTCTCATCACACTTTTCATTTTCCAATGTATAGAATAGATTCATTACCCAATGTTCTTTTAATTTCAACAACATTTAAAAGGGAGTAGTAAAAAAAAGGTACGAATGTAATTGGCGTAATTAATGGAGGACATAATTATCCAAAAATAATTTACAACATTTATACTTTTATAGGTCGTGCACACGTCTCTCTCTATATCTCTCTCTCTATATATATATATATATATATATAGCTGATCCGTTGATAGCGCTAAAAAATAGAAGATTTTGCTAGCGCGATCTGGCCGTCCATCCTTTCAGGAAGGACGGCCCAGATCTTTTTTTTTAACAAAAGGTGTCAGTCATCCGCTACATAGTGTAGTGGACGAGATTTTTTACGAAATTGCCCCTCCTCCGTCCGCTACTCTGTACGGCAGACAACTTTTTTGTCCTGACAGTTGCCAGTAAAAAAGTCGTCCGCTACATTGTGCGGTCCAGATCTTTTTCTTACGTTTTTTAAGTCCGTCCGCTACATAATGTAGCAGATGAATTTTTGACAAAAATACCCTCCAGCTCCATCCTCTACATTATGTAGCGGACGACTAGCCAGACAGTACTTTTTTTTTCTCTTTCTCTGTCCTTTCTCTCACTATCCTTCTGACATCTCTCTCTCTCCTTTCTCATTTCTCTCATCAATTTGTGACACTTTCTCTCTCCTATCTCTTTCTTTTCTCTCACCATGATTTCTTTTATGGGTTCTATTGATGCTCAGTAATACCGACCGAGATGTAAGAAAAGAGAAGATAGCCCTGTCTGTACACAGGGATGCTTTTGGTATAGCAAGTGTTGTTGCTGCAATGCTTGGCTTATCAATACTCTTGCTGTTGGGCGTACTTGATTGGGATGACTGCTTAAGTGAAAAATCTGCTTGGGATATTTTGGCTTGGTTTGCAGTCTTAGTGGAAATGGGAGGCCAATTGACAAATCTTGGAATTATTTCCTGTTTTGGAATGCCATTTCCTATTATTTCCTGCTATGTTGGGTTTGTTTTGGAATGGCTGGCCAATCACATACTATGTTATGTTGGGTTTGTATTGGATTGAACTTTAGACCGCATTATCCGAACATGTACCTATCAAATCGTAGAACAAATTCAAGCCAATACAGTAGCCACCACAAATATCCTCATGATCTCTGTGACTTCATTCCTTCCCATGGCCACCATTTTCACTTCTTCATACTCCCTATCTTCATGGGTTCACAGCAAGAGTCACTGCACGACGCCTCCTCCTCTCCACAAGCACTCATTTGGCCCAAAAACCCGACCCTCATAGTGTCTCTCCTCTAAACCCAACTCCCAAAGATTCGGTTTCTCTGTCAAAGCAGAGAAAGAAACAGAATCCTCCACTTCTTCTTCATCCTCTGTTGCTGTGGTTGAGGAAGAATAGGAAAATGAGGATAGTGAGAGAAATGAGAGAGAGAGAAAGGGGAAAGAAAGAGAAAGGACAGTGAGAGAAACGAGAGAGATGTCAGAAGGATAATGAGAGAAAGGACAGAGAAAGAGAAAAAAGTATTGTCTGGCTACTCGTCCGCTACATAATGTAGCGGATGGAGCTGGAGGGTATTTTTGTCAAAAAATTATCCGCTACATTATGTAGCAGACGGACTTAAAAAAAAGTAAAAAAAAAAACTGGATCGCACAGTACAGCGGATGACTTTTTGACTGGCACTGTCAGGACAAAAAAGTTGTTCGCCGTACAGAGTAGCAGACGAAGGAGGGTGCAATTTCGTAAAGAATCCCGTCCGCTACACTATGTAGCGGACGACTGACACCTTTTGTAAAAAAGAAAAAGATCTAGACCGTCCTTCCTGAAAGGATGGACGGTCAGATCGCGCTAGCAAAATCTCCTATTTTGCTAGCGCTATCAATGAATTAGCTCCCTCTCTCTCTCTCTATATATATATATATATATATATATATATATATATAGGGCCGATCCCTATCTACCGGTAGAGAAAAATTTATTTCTCCAACTGATCTTACACCATCCACAGAGCAAAATGAATGGTTCAGATCCCGTTTCTTTTACCATTTTCTACCTAATCGCCCCAAAGAAGGGCGGTCAACATCTTTCCCGTTCTGCCCCTCTCACTTAAGTTCAAATGCATTTCCATTTCTTTAAGTTCACAGTTGCATTTCCATTTCTCTAAGTTCTTTACAGTCTCTGGCTTGTTATTTTTGACAATTTACAAATGGGATGCCACCCTGAGCACCACCACCATTACAATCACCAAGGTACCATGGTCCCACCACCTCTGCCACCATACACACCATCGTTAACCACTTACCACTAAAGTACCAACCACCACCTTTGCAGCCCCGCAATCACCAACACTCATCACCCACCAACATGACAATATCAGATTCACCTTATCAATTGATGAAAGCCCAACACCATTAGTTGCAAGACAATTTATAGAGTTTTAATTTAGATCTAACTCCCAAGGAAAAAAAATGAAATAGAAAACATATAACAGCGGTGATGGGATCTGATGGTCGAAGCTTCCACTGTCGGCCACCGCTGCTTAAAGGACGACAACGTCGATGCCCACGCCTAGAGGCGATGCCAATGCAGCTACCGCCCTTCGCAAAGCCGCCGCCGCCACCGTCTCGCTAGCACTGTCGTGACCACACGAGAGACGCCACAAGATCTATATGTAATTCATGTTTGTGTTCTTCTATCAGATCCATAATGGTGGAGATTTGTTGTGATTTAAAGTGTCGGTTTGGTGGCGGTTGGCCATCGGTGCGGTGGTGGTTGGCCAAAGCAGTGGTGGTTGGTTGCCGGGATAATTATGGTGGGTGGTGGTGGGTAAAATGATGGTGGGGTGTAGGTGTGATGGTGGTCAATGAGGTAAAGAACGCTGAAGATGAGAGAGAATCAGTGAGGCGAATGAATGAAGGATAAGACAGATGTGTTAGGATGAGAGGTTTTTTGGAGCAAAACTTGTCAAAATAGCTAACTGCTCCAAAGAAGGGCAGTTAAGCGAGTAAAAAAAAAGTCTGATCTAGGCCGTTTACAATCACACATGAATGGCCGGATGACAGTTGAAGAAATAAGGTTTCTTCACCGGTAGATAGGGATCGACCCCCATATATATATATATATATATATATATATATATATATATATATATATATTCAAACACACACACACACACATATAAATATATTTTTTGCAACCACACATTTTGTTTCCCAATGTGTAAATGTAGGTTTAGATTAAATTTATGACCTAATGTTTCTTAAACGCATTACAAAAAAACTAATTAGGGAATGGTACAGTTGTCATTGGAATAGCTAAGCAAAATCGAAAATAATTACAAAATTAGTATTTAATAATAGTATTTATGAAAGGGTAGGATAATAATGGAGTAATATTATGAAAGGGTAGGATTGTTATTAGAGTAATTAACGAAAGGCAAAGATTCATACTTTTATAGGTAGTATAGATGTGCAAAATATGATATGCTCATGTGATTATACACTATACACAAAAGTTTGTCTACTCTAGTTGGCAGTTGATCATGTATTATGGCCCTTTAGTATCCCTTAGCTAAGGCACTGTTTTGAAGCATATAAAGGCAAGTGACCTAGCAGTAGTTTATATACTTGTGATGAAAAATGGTGCGCAATGTTTGTCTACTCTAGTTGGCAGTTGATCATGTATTCTGGCCCTTCAGTATTCCTAAGCCACTATTTTGAAGCCTATAAAGGCAAGTGACCTAGCAGTACTTTAATACTTATGATGGAAAAAATTGTAACGCCCCGAAATTTTTCCAGAGCATTATCCGATCACTCTATCAGATCCTCAACTGTCCAATTTATTCATTTCCATTAAAGGTAACCCAACAACATCCAAGTCAGAGCACTACAATCCATCACTGTCTTAACAAACCGTCCCCGTCCCAAAACAATAGTAAAGTACTTAAATTATTAAATTACATAACGGTTCTCTAACAAGGCTTAAATAAATAATGATGTAAGACATAAACTACTTTGAAGTTCAAGCTCATCCGTCCTGAAATCTTACTGACAATTATTTCCTGCAGAAAGGAACAGAAAAAGGGAGTGAGCTTTCGAGAGCTTAGTAAGGTCGCTCAGCATTCAGTAGGGATTACAAGCGAATTTGGTTAGAAAATTATATCAATGACAATGAAGAAACAATGTTCTCAAATTTCTTAATTCAAGATTCAGTAAATGCACTTTCGATTTTCACTGAAGCAATGCAGATGATATTGGACATGAGTATATTGCAAAGCCACACAGGCAGTGCAGGGTAACACTTAGCAAAGCCACACAGACAATGCTTAATAACAATATGGTTACATATGCATATGAACACTAGCTAGACTCTCAAGGTACTAGCATCTTCTGACAATAACAAACCATCCTTATATCAGCCTCGATACAGACCATCCTTATAACTCCTCAATAGACTATCTCATGCCAGTATGCAGAATGCAATAAGTGGTATTACAATGAATAAATCGACATTCAAAGAGAAATAAATACTGAGCATCAAATGAGATTTCAATAGCGTGGAAAGCTCAAAACAGGGTTTAAGGGCAAACAAGTCACATTTCAACTATAACGGAGTCCAAACAAAATTCGATAACAATATAGAAAATCTTCACGAGAACAAATAGATGAACTGGGTTTCGGATATAAATCTCTTATCTCGATCTAAGTGCTGAAACTAAAAATGCTCTTGATCAAATCCTCGGAGTTAACCTAGGTCGACAAAGTCACTTATCAGAACACTATCTATACCACTTTATTATAAACCTAATAATATAACTATTCACATCATACGTATTTCTCTACCCAAAACGATAAAATTTGGAACGGGTTTCACACAAGCCAATCTATCTCGAGATTCGTCACACTCCCTGAGACTCAGAATTATCTTAAAAATGTTTTAATCATTCATTAAACATTATTTATGGCTTAATATAGCATATGGGATAAAAATATAATTTTTGAATATTTTTGAATTAAACATATTTTCTTAAATACATTAAAACTAATAAATTGCCATAATTTCTTCTGTTTGGAAATAAAGGCTCATAATTTTTGTAATAGCTTAAGAGGACTTATAAAAAATTATAGAAATTGAAATCAGAAATTAAAAGGCATTAAAACTATTTTAAAAGTTTTCATTTTATTAAATTCAATGCGATGGAGAAATGATAGCAAAGGAACTCTAAAAATCACCAAATTTAAATTGAGTCTTCATTATACAACGAAAGTATCACTATAATGTTTCCTAGAACATTTTCAGGGTTTAAGGGCTTCAAAAGAATTTTACCATTTTAAGCTTACAGAAACTATTAAAAATACATATGATCTCAAAAAATAATGAAATTATACCAGTAATTCTAGCGTAGTCTCAGGTACTGTCCTATAAATTTTCACATTCTAATATTTACTATACTCTATCCAAAGTTTGTGCTAAGCCTAACGTTAAACTACATACACACATCACAGCACTTGTACACTCACAGCACTTCTCCACTCCCACTGTCGTTCCCTATTCCCCTCCCCTGTTTTCTTTTTGTTCAACTCACTTCACCCACATAGCACATATATATACATACTCACACACTGAACACATCTTCACACCCATCTCTTACACACTCATACACACACAATTTACACTCACACATGACACACTTCACGGCTGGTTTCAGCCCCTCAACACTGTCTCCATTTTATTTCTCAAACCCCATGCATTACCCTTTCTCATGGCTGAAACTTAGCCTCTCTTCCTTCTCCTGAAACTCCAATATTCACACACACTTATACACTACACCACAAGCACAATACTCACATAAAACTCACACGGCTACTGCTACTGCCTCTCGGCAGTAGCTTCCCTTCCTTATTCCAACACACACACACGCACGCACACTCTTGCACTTCACCATACCCCACTACACGCAAACAGCCTTGACGGCAACTCTTTGTCTCTTGCAACATCTCAACTCGGGTGAATACTGCAGCCCATATCGTCTTCCTTCTTGCTGTAGCCAGTTCTGTCCTTTATTCTCTATCTATTACATCAATAATGACCCACGATCCCACGGTTTTCCCCACCTAAGATCACCCCATTACAGTTATTCACAAAACATAGCCGAGACCCATTTATGTAAATTGGAGAGAAATTACAGAAAGGAAGAAGAAAACGAAAATTCAATGGCTTGAGGCGCGTCTAAAGACACTGTCTTTAAGGCGATATTTGCCCCTACTCGATTCGAGTTTGCTACCGGGTTAATGGCAAATCACCTCCAGAATTACTCAAACCAACAATCTGCACATAGCAATTCTGAAGATTCGTTTCAGAATGGCTCCTCGAAATTGTGTATATAACTAAAAAATTTGAGATACAAAATTTGGAAAATGCCAAATAGTTTTTATTCTGAATTTCAGAATCTTATATATGAGCTCAACAGCCACCCCTTCATGAAGCGACATAACCATTAAAAAAATAACAGAAATAACTGTTATTTCTGGTGCCTTTTTGGAATTACTTTCAAAGTCATTAAAATAAATAATTGAAAGAAACAATTCCAAAAATTAGTAAAATTATGGGCCATTAGATCATATATAAATCAACGCGCTATACGCGCTCGCGGCAAGTGTGCAAAGTGCTAAGTGCGAACTTTTCAATCAATACAAACACATTACATAACAATCTACCACCAACACTAATAATCCCCCACTTAGATTGTTATGTTGATTCCCAGTTACATACTGATATTGTCATGCTTAGTAAAGGTATCTCTCGATTTAAACCCTTACTTAGTACAAACACATCAAAGCACTAATTAAATCCACGGTGGCCTAAGCTTAAACCTGGATTCATTGATATTAGAACCGGATATGCTGAACACATAACGATATCCAATTTCAGTGAGCAATTCACCAAATAAATAATGTATAAGCACAGCCATTAACGTTATCCTGGACTTCATGAACATTTACAAAAGTAAACCTTTAACTTTTGCTAGAAGCGGCTCCACTTATTATTTTCACATAGATGAAGTTCCATCCGTGTCCCTGTTACTTGAACACTTATATCGAAATTAATTGAACTTCATTAAGAGTCAATAACTCACCCTCTATATCGTAACAGTCAGCACTTTCACATCCTGGAATGGGTTACCAAACAAATAATTAAGTGCTGCTTCAACCACTTATCAGTAACTTGTTATAACCCATTAAACCACAAGACTAGCTTATGGTCGGGTTCCATTACTGGTGGTCTAAATAAAAGGTTTCAAACCCATCCCACTAGATGTACTCCTCACCAGATCTCTTGAAAGACCTTTAGTTAAAGGATCCGCCAAGTTATTACTTGACCTAACATACACTATGATGAGCACACCATTTAGTATCAATTCTCGGACATACTCATGTCGTAAGCTTATATGCCTAGACTTACCATTATAAATGGTACTATATGCTCTAGACATAGTCGCCTCACTATCACAATGCAAAGAAATTGATGGCACCGGTTGTGGCCACAACTTTATATCAAACAACAGATTTCTCAGCCATTCTGCTTCTTTGCCTGCGGCTGCCAACGCCAAAAATTTGATTCCATCGTTGAGTGTGTTATACAAGTCTGTTTCTTTGAAGCCCAAGAAACAGCTCCTCCCACGAGGGTAAACACCCAACCTGACGTTGACTTGTTATTGCTCGCACTAGTTATCCAACTAACGTCAGTGTACCCTTCAAGTACTGCAGGAAAGCGATTGTAAAACAGTCCTAATTTTATGGTTCGTTTAAGAAACCCAAAGACTCTACAAATAGCTTTCCAATGATCAACACTAGGATTACCTGTATATCTAGAAAGTTTGCAAACTGAAAATGCTATATCAGGCCTAGTACACTGCATTGCATACATTAGACTACCAATGGCACTCGCATATTCTAGTTGAACAACTGCTCTACCAGAATTTTCACCCAATTTGGAAGAAGAATCATATGGGGTACTCACTTCTTTAATTCCTAAATGCTGGAATTTAAGAAGCATTTTCTCAATGTAGTGTGATTGAGATAAAGCGTAACCCCCACTATGTTTCTTAACCTTAATTCCTAAAACAATATCAACCTCCTTAAGATCTTTCATCTTAAATCTGGAATTAAGATACTATTTTGTTTCAAAAATTCCTTCCAAATTCGTACCAAATATGAGCAAGTCATCCACATAAAGACATATAATAACACCATATGCATCTATAAATTTTGAGTAAATGCACTTGTCAGCATTATTATGTCTAAATCCATGAGATAAAATAATAGAGCCAAAATTTTCATGCCACTATTTTGGTGCCTGCTTCAAGCCATACAAAGACTTAACCAATTTGCAAACCTTCCTTTCATTTCCTGGCATAACAAATCCTTCGGGTTGTTCCATGTACACCTCTTCATCAAGGTCACCATTTAAAAATGCAGTCTTAACATCCATTTGGTGTACATGCAACTTATATAAAGATGCCAGTGCAAAAAGCACTCTAATGGACGCTATTCGTGCCACAGGTGCATAGGTATCAAAATAGTCTATGCCCTCCTTTTGTCTAAAACCTTTTGCTACCAATCTGGCCTTAAAGGTTTGTATAGACCCATCCGTATTATATTTCCTTCTAAACACCCACTTACATCCAATTGGTTTAGATCCTTGAGGCAATTCAACTAACGCACAAGTATTATTACATAATATTGAGTTCATCTCATCATTGATTGCCTCTTTCTAAAAAGCAATATCTCTGGAAGCCATTGCTTCAGAATATGTCTTTGGATCATCTTCCATATTTAGTAACATGGGAATTTCCTTGAGAATATTCTCTCTATCACCCTCCACCAAGAAAGCAATTGCTTGAGAGTCTATAAAATCGGGATCCAATATTTTCTCTTTTCTAGCTCTTTGACTTCTCCTAGGTTCCGTTGTGTTATTAGGCACAACACTCTCATTTTCACGAGATGAACCTACATTAGAGTCAATTTCAAGTGAAATTGTGGGTGCTGAAAATTAGAATCAGAGTTGAATTTATCTTTGATAAACTCAACATCTCTAGATTCTACAATGACATTAGACTCTAAGTCTAATAGGCGGTAGGCCTTGAGATTTTCAGCATATCCCACAAAGACACTTTTGAGAGCTCTTGGTCCCAACTTTGTTCTCTTAGGATCAGGAACCCTATAGAAGGCAAGACAACCCCAAACTCTAAGATAACTTATGTTAGGTTTTGTTCCTTTCCATAGTTCATATGGTGAAACCTTGCACTACAAGAAAACAAGTCTTTAGCGACGGGAAAATCCGTCACGAAAAGAATTAGCGACGGATTCACCGTCACTAAAAATCCCTCGTATAAAAGCCCGTCGCTAATAGTTTAGCGACGGAATGTTTTAAATCCGTCGCTAAATATGTCATTTTTTCCGACGGATTTATTTTTAATTAGCGACGGATATTCCGTCGCTAATTATATTTTTAGAATTTTAATTTATTTTCTTTTTTGTCAAATTAACGACGGATAAAATGTTTCAGCGACGGAATATTCCATCGCTAAAAAACTTATTTAGCGACAGAATATTCCGTCGCTAAATAACTGATTGTAGGAATACTTTTAGTGACGGAATTAATCCGTCGCCAAAAGTCAATTTTTTTTTTGAATTTTTTTTTATTTTTCAATTACCCAGACCTGTAATACAATTTTCAATTCTCAACAACAACGCGCAATAATCAATACAGAAAGAAATATATATAATCAATTATAAAAAATATTTATTATAAAAAAAACTCATATATGTACAAGCCGGGAATCGGATACAGCCGGTTAGGAGAGGGGAGAAGAGTACAAGCCGGGCGCGGGGGGGGGAGCTAGGAACGGGCACGGGAAGGGGCTCATCAGGGGTTGTCGAGTCCCGGATCTGGATCCTGCTGATCCGGGGCCGGCTCGGCCTGTCCAGCAGTGCCCTGCTCCCTGATCATCCTCACCACCACTGTAGCAATGTGCTGGATCTCCTCGTCGTCCAACTGAGGGCGAGGAGCCGGTGTCTGTGGAGGGGCAGCAGGGGGTGAGGACGCTCCTATCACGGCACGAGCAGTCGTGCTAGGCAGGCCGCGTATGCGGCCTTTCGGCCGATTCACGACCTCCGGCGTATCCAGCCATCGCTTCAACCCCCCAGTACTCGCAGCTGTACTAGTGGACGCTGATGGCTGTCCGGACTGCTGCTCGGACCCCATAGCTGTTCATACGAGGCCTGCAAAAATAGTGGTTTAACGATATGTTAGGGCATTAATTAACGAAATGGACATTGAGGATAGAAAGAAAAAACATTAACAACTTAAATAAATTGACTCACATCGATCCGCCGGGCAATATCTGAAATATAGTCGCCCGCCCGGTGCATCTCGTCCTTGTCCTTCTTCTGCACGTGCGTCTGATTATAGGTCAGAGCTATGACATCATCCACCTCCAGATCCGGGTGCTCGACCGCGTTCATGTGTCGGACGATGTCGTGTGGCACTGACCCCCCCGTGTGCGTCGGACCTCTGTTCTGTCTATTCTCTTACTCTTGGAGTCCCAACCTGGATCCGCAGCCCACCGATCTATCATCTCCCCCATACACGGTGAGATATCCAATGTGGAGGATATCTCGTCATGTCCGTCATCAGGGCACCCACGGGCAGCACCTTCTTCGCCCGGTCACGGGCAATTTCTTGGACTTGATAGTTGACCTCAACAGGGAACAAGACACGTGGTTGGTCGGCTTGAAAGGAGTCTAGCTCATTGTCATATGTCACGGGCAATTTCTTGGACTTGATAGTTGTATACCAATAAGATTTGAGATTGGCGACGTCCTCCGCGTAAAAGACTTGTACAGCTTGACTAGCAAACACAAAGGGCTCGTCTGATGCAAGTCTTGACTTGACATTGACATCTACAATCCCTTGAGAGCTAACACGAATTCCTCTACTGCATGTGACATCGAACCACGTACACTTGAACATTACCAGGCGGTTTTGGGAACCCAGATATGTTAGCTCAACAATCTCATCTAGCTCTCTGTAAAAATTCATGCAATTCTCGGCATAACAGTCGCCGTTGACCAAGACTCCACTGTTTTGGGTTTGTTTTGTTCGGTCATCATCTTTTACGTTAAACCTAAACCCGTTGATGATATAGCCTCCGTAACAGGATGTTTGTTTGTTAGGGCCTTCGGCTAGTAATTTCAAGCAGGAGGCCACTGGTCTATCCATTGACTGAACCTATTGTAGATGACAGTAAAAATTATGGATAAATCAGTATACTAATTGGCCACAGAACTGTATATAACACATAATATAATTTCGTTAAACAATCTTACACCGATTTTGAACCACTGTACAAATTGTGATTTTCGATGAGATTCAAGTCCAGCGGGATCAGTGATTAAAGATTCCGCATCGAACTCACTGCAAACCAATATAGTTGACTCATTGATTAGGACTAATTAGGGTTATTTAGTCCTAATTAGGGTTTAATTGTGCCGAGTAGTGCTGATTAGTCCTAATTAGGGCTACTTAGGCTTAATTGAGTTATGTTAGGGCTAATTAATGTTAATGAGGGCTAGTTTCGGATAATTATAGCTAATTAGGGTTGATTAGGACTAATTACGGTTATTTAGTCCTAATTAGGGTTTAATTGTGCCGAGTAGTGTTGATTAGTCCTAATTAGCGCTAATTAGGCTTAATTGGGTTATGTTAGTGCAAATTACGACTAATTAGGCTAACTATAATCAATATGCGCGTAATTGGGTTCATTTTGGCTAATTTGAGGTAATTACAGCTACTTTGATTTTCATTAGGTTCTTAGGGTTAATTAAAACTAATTAGGCTCGTTAGAGCTAATTAATTAGGGTTAATTGATTTATTAAAATATTTATTTTTTAAATGTCGGACACCGTCGATCACGTGGTGTCCATGTCTGCGCTAACTAACAGGTATCTCAATCCAATTGGGTCCCATCCTCCGTCAACAATCTCAATTCTCAATTCTCAAATGCCGCCCAATGCAATAAAAATTAACAAAAATCACACATTCAATCCAATTAGGTCCCATCCTCCGTCAATAATCTCAATATCTCAAATGCTCAATGCACAATTAAAAATCTAAAATCATCAATTAACAACCTAAAATCATCAATTAATAATCGCAATTACTTCAAATGCACAGCTAATAACCTAAAATCATCAATTAACAACCTAAAATCACAGATCAATAATCACAATTCTCAAATACACAATTAACAACCTAAAATTATCAAACAAATTATCAATGTTCAAATAGGAAAAAATTGTTCAAAATGCACATATCTGATGCGCTTGAATTATTTCAATTTAGGGTTCGATTATATTAGGGCATTCAATTTAGGGTTCAATTAGTTTAATTTAGGGTTCGGTTCGATCACGGGCATTCAATTTAGGGTTTAATTAGGGTTCAATTACATCAATTTAGGGTTCAATTAGGGGGTTCTATTGAATCAATTTAGGGTTCGGTTGATTTGGGGCATTCAATTTAGGGTTCAATTTAGGTTTCAGTTGGATTAGGGCATTCAATTTAGGGTTCAATTAGGGGTTAATTTAGGGTTCGATTCGATTAGGGCATTCAATTTAGGGTTCGATTCGATTAGGGCATTCAAATTAATTAGGGTTCAATTTAGGGTTCAATTAGGGGGTTCTATTGATTCAATTTAGGGTTTGATTGATTTGGGGCATTCAATTTAGGGTTCAATTATTTCAATTTAGGGTTCGGTTGGATCAGGGCATTCAATTAGGGGTTCAATTACAATTAATTGGTTCAATTAGGTTGAATCGGGGTTCATTACAATTAATTGGTTAAGTTAGGGTTAATCAGGTTTAATTGGGGTTAATTCGTTCAATTAGGGTTACGCGGGGTTAATTAGGGCTAATTGGTTAGTTTAGGTTGAATCGGGGTTCATTACAATTATTTGGTTCAGTTAGGGTTAATCAGGTTTAATTGGGGTTAATTCGTTCAATTAGGGTTACGCGGGGTTAATTACTGTTAATTGGTTAGATTAGGGATAATTACGGTTTGATTAAGAATAATTGGGAACAAATTAAGGATAGTTAGGGTTTATCCGGGCTAATTATGCTTTAATTAGGGTTTAGGTTTTAAGGTTAACCGTTCAAACAAGTTTAATTGGAGCTAATTACGGTTAATTGGTTCAATTAGGGCTAATCAGGGCTAATTAGGGTTTATTGGTTCAATTAGGGTAAATCGGGATTAATTAGGGCTAATTGGTTAGATTAGGTTGAATCGGGGTTCATTACAATTAATTGGTTCAGTTAGGGTTAATCAGGTTTAATTGGGGTTAATTCGTTCAATTAGGGTTACGCGGGGTTAATTACTGTTAATTGGTTAGATTAGGGATAATTACGGTTTGATTAGGGTTAATTTGGTTCAATTAGGGTTACTTGGAAACAAATTAGGGATAATTAGGGTTTAATCGTTACAATTACATTACAACAAATTAAATACAATACAATACACTACAAAAAATTAAATTTAATTACATTACAACAAATTGAATTCAATTACATTATAGCAAATCAAATACAATTACATTACAATAGATTAAATACAATTACATTATAACAATAGATTTAATGCGATAAATAATTTCTAGCATACAATTACATTATAACAACAGATTAATTTCTAGCATACAATTACATTATAACAACAGATTAATTCAATATGATAAATAATTTCTAACCGGGAAAAAAAGTGAGTTCAGGCAGTGGTGGTGCGAGGCGGATGACGACAGTGGCGCAGAGAAGTCAGCAGCAGAGGGTGGTGGTGCGGCGGAGGGGGAGGAACTGTGGCGATGGTGGTGCGACTGTGATGTGGCTGTGGCAGTAGTGGGGTAGCTGCGGGGCGGCGAGGTGGCAATGGGGACGGCAGATCTGAGGGGAGAGGGAAGGGCGGTGTGGTGGTGGCGGGGGGCCTGTCGCCGGCGTGGGGGGCTGGTGGTGAGGAAAGACGGGGAGAAGAGAGAGAGAGAGAGAAATCTGGGTATTTAAGAACACATTTAGCGACGAACATGTCCCGTCGCTAAAGATCCGTCGGTAAAACCATTTAGCGACGGTTTATACCGTCGTTAAAAGACCGTCGTTAAACGTCCGTCAGGAATGGTTTTACCGACGGATTAATCGGTTGGTAAAATATTTTTTTGGACAACGTTTTTACCCACGAAAATTCTGTCGCTGAAAACACCTTTAGCGACGGAAGTCGTTCCGTCGCTAAAAGTCCGTCGCTAAAACCCTTTTTTCTTGTAGTGTTGGTTTTCATCGAAGTTATCCTTTATGCACGGGACAAGCTGAAAGTAATGCTTCACCCCATAAACTAAAAGCCAATTTAGCATTCAAGTGCATAGCATTTATCATTTCCGTAAGTGTCCTATTTTTACGTTCAGCTAACCATTTTGTCGTGGGGTGTAGGGTGCACTTTTCTTATGTATGATGCCATGCTCTTCACAATAAGAATCAAATTCAGTAGGAAAAAATTCTCCACCTCTATCACTACGAAAATTTTTAATCCTTTTCTCCTTTTGATTCTCAACCTCAGATTTATAACGCTTGAATATATCAAAAGCTTCACTTTTATGTTTCATTAAATACACATACATATATCTAGAGAAATCATCTATAAAAGTGATAAAATATCTATTGCCACCTCTACTTAAGACTCCATTCATTTCACAAATGTCTGAATGCACAAGTTCTAACAATTGTGTATTTCTTTCGGCCTTAGGAAAAGGTTGTTTAGACAACTTTGCTTGAATGCAGATTGGGCATTTAACATTTTCCACATGATTACATGAAATCAAACCATGCTTAGACATAAATTTTAATGATCTAAAATTTAAATGAGCTAAACGAGCATGCCACAAAGAAAAGGAGTCAACAGAGTAAGCCAAATCAGATACATTTTTATTAATAGATAACTTAAACATGCCATCACATGAGTATCCTTTCCCAACAAACACTCCACTCTTAGACATGACCAACTTATCGGACTCAAGCAAGGCTTTAACGCCTTTCTTACAAAGAAGACTAGCAGATACAAGATTTTTTCCTAATTTTCGGAACATGGAGCACATTGAGTAGAACTAGTTTCTTCCTTGAAGTAAACTGAAGTTCAACACACCCTTTGCCCAAAACCTTGACATAACTATGATTCCCCATTAGCACCACTTGTCCATCCGTTGCCTCTTCGTAATCCTTAAAGAAGGACTTCTCATTGCAAACATGAATTGTAACCCCGGAATAATACCACCAATCAGAATTTTTGCTCGAAGTTGCCATATGCAGTTCAGTAATCATGCCAATCTACAATTCAGAAATCATGGCAACCACTTCATTGATGTCGTCTTCCACCACGTTTGCATTATGGGAATTTCCAGCATTTTTTGTTTTCTACCTTTTCCTGCTTCTGCATTCCTTCCTGAAATGTCCCTTCTTCCCACAATTATAACAAGTTTTGTTCTTCTTGTTATTCTTGTTGGAGTTGCCAGAGTTGCCAAAGTTGCCAGAGTTGTTTATTTCAGAAATTTTCCTCTTGTTTCCACCAGAATTTTCATTCTGAGAATTTTTCTGATCCACAAAGTTTACTTTTGAGTTAAAATTCATCGAAATTTTTTTATCGCGAACCCGAGTTTCCTCTTCAATTCGCAAGTGTTTCTGAATTTGCTCAACAGTAAAATCTTCTGTGGTATGCAGAAGTTTCTTTCTGTAACCATTCCAACTAAGAGGCAATTTAGAAATAATAGCCCCCACTTGTAATGGTTCAAAAACTTTGACCTTTAGGTCTTTCAGTTTGGAAACAAGAATTTGCAACTGATGAACTTGATCCATAACAGATTCACTATCATTCATAGTAAATTCAAAATACTTGAGAGTGAGAAACTTATCTGCGCCTTGCTTTTCATTATTGTACTTGTTCTCCAAAGCCTTCCAGATTTCTCTTGGACACTTGGACGATGTAAACAGGTCATAGAGGTGATCCGAAAGTGCGTTCAGAATGTGTCCTCTGCAAACTAGTTCGTCATCTTCACGTTTCTTTCGGGCTGCTTTGGTCTCGTCAGAGTCGTTGTCAGTAGTTTCCGAAAGTGGTGGCAGATTAGGATCCAAAACATACTGAACCTTTCATGTAGTGAGTAAGAACATCATCTTGTCTTGCCAACGGGTGAAATTCGTTCCATCAAACCTGTCCAATTTCATGAAGTCTTGATTCATCACTTGGAAAGCCGCCATTGTTGATTCTCTGTCCTTCAAAATATCGCCTTAAAATTGTTGGAGAGAAATTGCAGAAAGGAAGAAGAAAACGAAAATTCAATGGCTTGAGGCGCGTCTAAAGACACTGTCTTTAAGGCGATATTTGCCCCCACTCGATTCGAGTTTGCTACCGGGTTAATGGCAAATCACCTCCAGGATTACTCAAATCAACAATCTGCAGATAGCAATTCTGAAGATTCGTTTCAGAATTGCTCCTCAAAATTGTGTATATAACTGAAAAATTTGAGATACGAAATTTGGAAAATGCCAAATAGTTTTTATTCTAAATTTTAGAATCTTATATATGAGCTCAACAACCACCCCTTCATGAAGAGATATAACCATTCAAAAAATAACAGAAATAACTGCTATTTCTGGTGCCTTTTCGGAATTACTTTCAAAGTCATTAAAATAAATAATTGAAAGAAACAATTCCAAAAATTAGTAAAATTATGGGCTGTTAGATCATATATAAATCAACGCGCTATACGCGCTTGTGGCAAGCGTGCAAAGTGCTAAGTGCGAACTTCTCAATCAATACAAACACATTACATAACAATCTACCACCAACACTAACAATGTATACCATGGTTACTTGAGTACGTATGTGTATATATATAACCATCACCCTCCTGAAATTTATGGCTTCTTCACTACTCTATAAATCAGGGCTATCTCTTTCTCCTTGACACCCACGTAAACATGGCTGCACACCCGGCCCCTCAATCCCGTGATACACTAAAAAAATGTTGAAGGAAAAAGAAGTAAACTTACCGGAATTACCAACTCGATTGCCGGAGGGAAACTTCTTAATCCCCTCTGTGAAGATCTCTCTCTCTCTTGCCGCAACTCTGGGACACACCAGAAAATAGGAGAATATGGTCTTGACGGCTACCCTAGACAATGCTTTTTTATTTATACTCAAACCCTTCTCATCCTTTTGTCTCTAAAAACCTTGTCCTCCTTTATGTCGCTAAAATTTCTGAAAAATGCTACTATGAGAAATTCATCGCTAACAACTCTTAAAACATCATTTATACTAATTGTAACTAAAATTCATTACTTAGTACATCAACATTAAAAGTATTTTAATTGTCACTAAAAGTATATAGGCACTAAGTAAAAATATATTCGTCGTTAAGATTTCTTAATCAAATTTATCATCTCGAACATTGTCCTACAATAAATTTGTATGATAACCCATGTGTTAAGAAAACTCATCAACCAGTTATTATGATTCCTCGTTTGACTAAAATTTGCTGCTAATGAGCACACTACCACTAAAAATGTAAATTAACGCTAAAAAATATTAATTGAAAGCGTAAAAATTTATTTTAGGGTTTCGGAGTATTACACTCTCCCTAACTTATAAAAATTCGGTCATGCTAATCATAACTAAACACTTCAAACAATATTACTTATAAGTATTAACATTAAATTATTGATTATTGTTTCTAAATTAAATTTATCATTAAACGTCAAACTATAACGCTCGGCTTCCTCTTATCTACACTGTTTTGTTTTTTTTTTAAATGTCATTAAAGTTGACCAAGAAAAATGTTGCTATCCAAATCGTCGCTAAAGGTCAAATAAAAAACTAATTGAAAATTTTTTAACCGTAAAATCAGCATAATGTTTTGGGGTGTTACAAAAATGGTGCGAAACAAGCTCTAATTGATATTGCTTTTTGGTCAGTTTAATGGAGTTTAACAAGATGAGGATACAAAGTCTACAATCTTGGTAAACAAGCATGATAAACTTTCAATGAAGTGTTCAACTCTACCTAGGAACATCCTTGCAAGTTCTCGACTAAGCAGTGTAATTCCAATGGCAAACCCTACACCACTTGGTCATCCTTTTAATTTTCCTAAAGCAGGGAATGAAGTGAACGTTTTTCCATTCCATGCGCTTTGGTACTTGGTTGGTTTTAATGTCAGCCTATGACCTTTTTCTTCAGTTTTTTTGGTTTGTGATGATTGACCTCCTGAGTTTCAAACATGCCTTGACAGGAACCAAATCCACTGAAGGTTCTAAAGCTGGATTAGTCTTTGATTGACCACTGTAAAAGATGTTACACACTTTCTAGAAGGTAGCGCAAGTAATTTCTTAAGTCCCACTCGACATTAGATTGGTCTCATAAATAATTTTTACCCGAATGGGACGGTGCTAAAGGATGATAGTATCTCCACAGGGAGTTAATAATGCAGTCGTTAAGTACCTTTGTCACTTGCTAGGTAAGACTTGTACCCTTAAGATCGTAACTTATTTTTATGTGCTTTATGAGTTGGAATTCTTGGATACTTCATATGTGTCAGTTTGTCTAATTTTGCATTTTACTTGTAGTTTGATTAGATGTAACTCAACTCTTCAACAACCACGTAAATGTTGATGGAAAGTTGAGAAGAGAATCTCCCTCCCTGTGGTGCTTTGCAAGATTTGAAGCAATCTTCATTCATTTGACATCATAGTTATGTCCAACATATCTTTGGAGCAACGCTGCCTTCCCCTAGTAGATCTTTGGACTTGCTCAATTGTTTCTATGATAGATGATAAACTTTATATTCTATGCACTTATCATTTGTTGATCTTACATATCAGGTGTTGTACTAAGAGAATGATCGTATGAGTTTTATATTTTACAAGTCAATAGCATCTTTATTTGATATTATGATTATAAGTTCTTGTGTTTTGAAATTGGTTTACTACCAGTTCATTCATATATTGGAAGTTGTAACAAAATAATATTAATTATTTTTTTTTCAAAAAATAAATTATCTTGGGACTCTAAGAAGCGCCCTAAACGATCCATAACAACGCCAAAAAGGGTCCCAATAGGCTCTCACGTGTTGCACTTTATATAAGATGCTCTTTTGCGCCTTGTTAGGCCTTACCCATGTTGAGTCGCTTGTATGCGTCGTGATAACTTATTATGACAATCTCTAATAAAGAGACGTTACGACGCTGTTCACAGCGCCCTTATGTCAAAAGCATCCATATATGATACTTGTAAGGACGCTAGGAGGCGTCCTTACATCCTAATTTTGTTGTAGTGAAACTGTTATTGAAAAAACATACTATATACAATTGTCACTACGTATCCACTGTCCTTAATATTTTCCTGTCCAACCCCCAAGCTTGGCATATAGCATGATTCTAAGCTGTAGCAGGTGCCTGACTCCAGCTGTATGTTCTATATATGATCCATTGCGGGATCATCTTAGAACATCTGCATTTTTTCCTTCAAAGATTCTGGTATTCCTTTCTTTTCATAGCCCATAGATTATGACTGCTATTATTAGTTTAAGCAATTTTGAATCCAAACTTTTTCCCCTGAGATGTGTTGCAGTATACTGAAGGAATTGATCCCATGATCTGAGTGGAATCTTTAAATCCATTTTCTCGAATGCTAGCTGCCACAACTCCTTTGCATACTACTTACTTCGTACATTTTTATTATCATTGTTATTTTGACTTTCTTTACCAATATGACTGTTTATTAAGTGTTTATATGATGAACAACATTAGATGTAATTGTTTCCAGGCCTCTTTCTTTGCGGTTATAACCAGAATCCATTGACAACTACTTGAAGTTATTACTATTTTTTCACATTGTGAAGCTTCATCGGTTCATACTGTGGTTCTTTTTAGAACTATCAAGTTAATGTTTTAATTGTTATTTGTGTAATACCACTTCTATTACAGTTCAATGGTCACTACCGAAAGCAGTGAACAACATAAGGTAAACCTAAATATAAGATGTTAAGGCTTCAAAGCAATTTTTTCCCTTAATCATACCAAAATTTGTTGGGCGTATATTATTGTCAATATCCTCATAAATTAGTATGTTAGTTTTATAACCTTTAGTGGTCTTTCGCCTTCGTACCTGACCACTTAATTAGCGACAACATCATTCTGGCTCATGAAATTCTCCATCATTTGAAAAATGCGGTCCAATAAGTTTTACTCAATGGCCTTCAAACTTGACACGAGTAAAGCTTTTGATAGAGTTCAGTGGTCTTTTGTGGAAGCTATCATACGCTGGATTATGGGTTGTCTTCAATGAGTATCCTACTCGATCCTTATTAATGGTGAGTGTAATGGATTTTTTCGACCATATACGTCAGGGTGATCCGTTATCTCCCTTTGTGCGGAAGGCTTCTCCTCACTTATCATATCTGAGAGCTTAACCAACACATCCGAGGTGTAAAAATAAGTCGGAACTCCCCAGCCACAAGCCACTTACTATAAGAAAAATAGCAATTAGCGACAGAAAAGTTCTGTCACTAAAAGTCCAAATTCCGTCCCATCGCTAAAGTTCCGTTGCCTAAACCCTCGTCGCTAAATGTTTTATCGACAGAATTAGTGTGAAATACCATTAGCGACAGAAATTCTGTTGCAAGGATAAAATTTTGTCGCTAATTTTGTTGCAAAAACCATATTTAGGAGTTAAATAATTTTTCTGTCACTGAATCTGTCGCAAAAACTATATTTAGGAACTAAATAATATTTTTCATCGCTAATTCCATCGCAAAAACCATATTTATGAGTTAAAAATTTTGGAAACAAAAATCTATTGAATACGCATAATAGATTATCCTATTCTTAATTGATGCCACAACTTCTGACAATAATCATTCAATATCTCACAATTAATTGAAGATATCAAGTATTCTACATTTGTTAAATATCATTAAAAGTTAATAATTGAGTTAATGTGTCTAAATCCACTAGTTGCTTGGCTATATGCCGAAATAAACAAATATTCTTCAACAAAAGTAACGTGAGATCCAGTCACATAAGGCAATCATCCACGAAGCCCATCGAAGATCTCATCATTTCCATCATCAGTAGCATCAGTTGCGGTAACTTCGGCCAATAACAAAGCAATTAAAGGCATGTTCAACGATGCGGGTAGTAAGAATTTCAAGGAGTATGCATCAATATACTTGCATCAATAGCATGATGGCTAAGATAGGATCACATAAGGCTACCACAAATTTTCTATGACCATGTATGCTTTGACACTTCCCTAGTGAAAGTCTCATTAACTGAAGTCGACTGTTAGCCTATGGAGGTGAATGACACGGGAAGCTAAAAGTATCTTTCCATTGTTTCTCATACATGTTACCAAACTCAAGAATGCTTTATTTCAGTTATTTGTACCTGATTTCTCTTAGCTAAAGACAAAAAACAACTTACCTCTAGCATTTTGTTGACGAAAAATCAAGCTCACATCTCCTAACTATAACAAAATAGGTCTCTTGTTAGGCTGTCCACCACAACTTCACATTAGATTTCACTACACAGCAATCATGTTATAGAATGTTCTCAGGATGAATAAATCTATGTATTTAAAGCATGTCAAAGATATAAATCTATACTGCAACTGGTTTTGAGAAAATTTTAGCTATGAATTTTCACTTCATTTTGAGCCTGCTATTTTCTTGATGTTCGTAATTTTTCCCTGCCTTAACATAGTTCAAGAAGGTTCTTTCCAAAGGGGCAGAGGGAATAAGCACTATAACCAGTTAATACATATTGGCAGACAGACATGCCTTTGTTCTTGTAATTTCTATAATCAGAATCATAAGTAAAAATTGAAGATAACTTTGGACGGCGAACATGTTCCCAGTTCAGGATGAGTATATCACCTTCAATTTCCTGAGATCTGCCATTTGTCATCGTGTCATACAAGATTACTCCAAATCTTGCAAAGTACCATCAATGAGTACAAAATCTCTGCTCAACTTTCAATCAACATTTACACAACTGTTGAACAACTGAGATCCATTCAAGTACAATGCAAAATTAGGCACATTCACAAGAACCACTAGAACTCTATCATTTCGAGGAAGATAGTTTATTGGTGAGAAAATTACCAACAATCACATAAAGAAAGAATGCTTGAAGAGTTATTCAACATGCAACTAGATTTGTGGATGATAAATGCTACGTCCGAACTCAGTAACACATGGTCCCCGATTGCAATTTGCCATCCAAATGTATTCTCCTAAAAGCATAAGGCAAAGGCTACTAATAACGATCAGAATAAGCAACTACAGAAAACCGACTTCAATGCGATAGATTGATATATACCTGATGGTGTAGAAGCAAAGCAGTACTATCCCTACCCCTTTTTAATTCCGTTCAATTAAAATTTCCGAACTTTGTTAAAGCTCTGGCAAAGCTTAAACTTAAAGGTCTCATATTCAAATCCATGTTTTCATGCTTGGCAGCCCATGCGTTCTTGGTTCTACCAATGTACCAAGCATTTGCCCTTACATCTTATTTTTAGGTATGAAAAATTAAAGTTGTCACAAAAAGGTACGAGGATAATGGATTGATCACCAAACATGCTACAATACAAGGGTCTCTCTCTGAAAAATGCTAGATTTCATCACCATGCCTCCATCATTTCCGCTTCAACTGATTTCATCTACAAAGTAGTTTTGCCCATTGAAGCACTAAACATGTACATGTACTTCATGAACATCCTTTTCAAGGGAAGAACATAAGTTGAAAAAGATTCAATACAATGACCCTTTAATGATCTGAACACACACACACACAGAACAAGGATTCATTATGTAACACACATGGATGTAACATACCGGGGCAGAGGAAGTGGTAACAGGGGAGATACCAGCTCAGCATCCACATCCGACAAAGGCACCTTTGAGGATTAAGATCAAGAAACTAGCTAGAGGGAAGGAATTACGCGTCAAAAGGAGAACGACAGTGTTTTGGCAGTCAAATTTAATTTTTTGTTTGAATTACTTTAGCGACCGATTTCTATAAAATTCAAATTTACCGCTCATATTCAAAATGTTTGAATTTTGGTTGTCACCAACCCTTAAAATGGGAAACACCAGTAAGAAAAGGTATGTGAAATGTGAATCAGAAAATCTCTCTCTCTCTCTCTATCATTTCTAAAGTTCTCCTTTTCTCTTTCTCTCTCTCTCGTTCATTCTGCTTCTATGTTCTTCATTTTTCAGCTCATCAATTCCATTAGCTAAGCAACCATAACCCTGTTAAGCCATGGCCGATAACGGTTCGAGCTCGATACTTTGCAATTGGTATCAGAGCCTTTCGAGGCCTGAATTGGAAACCAATACCCCCAATATTGAATGACCAACTTCCTTTCCACCGTCCAGACAGTCAGAATCAATAGCCATGTCGAGTTCGGGTGAAGCCTCCATTAGACATATATTGAGGAGTCTAAGAGAACTCATGTTTGAGTTGAGGAACTCCATGGCATAGACTAACTCTAACACAAAACCTCCACCACGTTGCTTAGTAGATCGAGATGAATCTAGCCATAGCCAGTTCCAATATTACATGAATCTGCCAAACTTTACATTTCAATTAGATGGAAAATTAATTACAACCAGCACACAGTCAGCGGATCGTGCAAGGACGAGCCAAATGCAGCACTCTGTGGAGCATCTACAAGGGTACCACATAATATTTAATGGACCTAGATGAAGAGAAGGATCAATTCATTGCTGCTCTTCCTTGCTGTGAAATCGAGTGCAGAACACAAGGTTGAAATCTGACGGAAGATGATATTTGGGAGATTGAGCAATCATACAATATTTCCTTGTTGAATCTCTTCTCGTATAAAAAATAAATGTTAACCGTCAGTAAATATGCAAATGATTTTTAGCTACTAAGGTCTTGGGTTTCAATCTATTTAGGATGAGAACCTTCAGAAATCACTGTCAAATATTTTGTTGACGGTCTCAAGGCTGAAATCAAAGATACGGTGTAAAATTGTAGTCCGTTGTCCTTCACAACAGCCAATTTTGTGGCCAAATACGAGGAAGCTGCCCATGAAGCCAAGGTGTTTGCTGAAAGGTCCAAGAGAAGGCTCACCAACAATTGCTAATCTCTTTCCGTTTCCAAATCAACGACCCAAATTAAGGACATGTCAATTGAGTCAGTACACAACTTGGCGGCAGAGAGAGATGAATTAAAAGTGCGAGAATATTCAACAAATATTGAAGGAGGTGATCAGAACGAGTCAAAGATTCACCCTATGGTTATTGTTGAGCATGACAAAGCGGACTCTTGCTATCCTAAGCATTTAAGTTCAATTTCATGTTCAACGTATATCCATCATCCAGTCATGCGGAACCTGTTTGTTGAAATGCCTCCATCACGAGGTAATGAAGAGAAAGTTGCAGAATCACCTCATGTTAGCTTTACCAGTGCAATAAACACTTTAACCACAGATAAGTTCACAAGCAACTTGTTCCAAACTGAGATGCAAATTTTTAATGAGGTTTGTCAAAAGGATTATTCTAAGTGTAGAGATTGTGTACAAATTTCTTTGCATAGCATTTGTATGTGGCTCAATTCCACCTTTGACTTTGATCCTGGAGGTGCATTCTTCTTTGCTCCAAACCCCTACCTTAATGCACTTAGCCTTACACACTGTAAGCAAAGTTCAATATGGGAAATATGAGGAAAAGATGCTTTATACCTTGACATGTCATGGATATTTGAGAAAATGGCTCAAGAATTCTGTAGACTGGTACTTATGAGTATAGTTGATTTTACTTGGGATACTACATACTCATTTGATGATGGGAATTCTTAGAGCAAAGATTTTATTCACAGTAACACGAGTGTAAGTTTTGGAACTCCGTTATTGTCATTTCTTTGTTTAGATGGTAAAGAAGCTGAAAGTCATTGTTACATGTATGATTTCCCTTTGTTCTGGGGAACCTTAGGGTCTTGCTTGGAAAATGCCTTGGTAACTGGGTAGAGAGAATTGGTGGTGCAAAAAATGGGAAAGGGAATGCTTCAAAAGCATGGCTGGGCTTGTAACATCCCAAAATTTTTTGGAATGTTATACACTTGCTCGATCAATTCACTAAAAAATATTACCTCAACTCACTCAAATAATGCAAATAAGTCAGAGCAACTAAACCATTAATCATAATCTTAGTAAACTATCGCAGGTGAAACATCAATCTAAGTCTTATAAGTTTAAACAATAACATTCACCCACACAGGGGTTCTAACCATCAATACTAAACTTAAATTCAAATTCCTTGGTTCGCTCGACTCTAATCCTTATTCGGGCAACTTAATGCTGCTTATCACCTGTGGAAAGGAAGTCAAAGGGGAGTGAGCTTTCGAGAGCCCACTAAGGTCGATCAAAGATTAAAACAACAAAAACGATTCGGACGAGTTTTCATATAGAGTCAAACAAAACTTTTTAAGAGTATTTTCAATAAAACACATCATTTCGATATAGACGAACGATTCAAACGATTTTAACATTCAAGTCAAACAATATCTTTTCGAAACACTTTTAAATGAAATCTCAATTGTTTCGATATAAACACTGGGACGAGTATTAACGCAATCCCCCAATTAACAGTTATTCAGAACACTTTATGTCTAATAAAAGCAGGAATAGAAAATGTTGAACATGAGCTGTACACTATAGCAAAGTCACCCCAGCAGTGCTCGATATGCTTTACATATGCATATGTAGACTGACTAGTCCATGTAGGTACTAGTTTAAGCCAACTAACAGAGCATCCTTATAACTCCAACAATACAAACCATCCTTATTACTCCCAGGTTACTAACTCATGTCAATATTCAAGGAATTTAAACACGATTCAAAAGGTTTTATGATGATTGAATTTAAATAAAATAGATAAGAATAAAGAATTTCAAACGATCGCTATAAGGCTCAAATTAGGGTTCCACGGGCAATTTGTAAATATTTTTATGTCAATTATAAAATCAGAGCTCAATGAAATTTGTAAAGCTGTCATAATAAAACACTTGAATTCAAGAATTGAAATAGGGTTTGGAAGAAATCCCTTACCTCGGTCCAAGCTAAGCGATGCTACCAACCTCGATCAATATTTTCTTAATAAAGCTAGATTGACATTCCATATGTTAGAAGACAATCTATACTATAATACTATAAACCTATTATCAACTACCCAAATGATACTTACTTCTAACCCCGAAATCGCACAACTCAAAGCGCGCCTCGAACGCGGCCAATCTAACCGAGAACTCTGTACGCTCTTTAACACGTAACGATATCTCAAAATTCATAATAAATTACAATAAAACACTTTTATTGCTTAAAACATTATGAAAATTCAAAATATGAATTTTCTGAAATTTTGAATATTTTTGAATTAAAAATAATTTCTTTAAATTAAATAAAACCCATAAATAACCATAATTGCTTCCAGATGCAAAAATAAGTCCCATAATTTTTGTAATAGCTTTATAGTATGTATAAAAATTATAGAAATTTAAATCCAAAGTTAAAAGGCATTAAAACTATTTTTAAATTATTTATTTTGCTAAACCAATGCGATACGGAACTGTAGCAAATCAACTCCAAAAATCATCAAATTCAAAATAAGTCTTATTTATACCCTAAAAATATTACTCAATTTTTTTTCAAAACATTTTCATGAGTCTAATGGCTCAAAAGAATTTTATAAGACTGAAATTGCCAAAAATATTAAAAATGCATATGATACCAGAAAATTATAAATTTTCTCCACGAATTCTAATATGGCCTAACGGATTTTACTGTAACAGTTCACGGGCTAAAGATAACCATGCGCTAGTCTATGCACGTGTCGAACCTAACGCTAATCCAAATTTTCTACTCCGTACTTCTCTTCTTCTTCTCTTTTCTTTCTCTCCAAACCAAAACACATTCACCGGCTCATGTTACTGTTCACGCAGCTTCCCATGCTCCCCATTCTCATCTCATAACCACCACTTGCTCAAACATGAAACACCACTCATAACAAACATATATATATATATATATATATATATATATATATATATATATATATATATATATATATGGGAGCTGATCCATTGATAGCGCTAGCAAAATGGAGTATTTGCTAGCGCGACCTAGGCCGTCCATCCTGAAAGATGGACGGCCCAGATCGCGCCTTTTTCGAAAACTGTCAGTCGTCCGCGATACTATGTCGCGGACGGATTTTTTTACCTTTTTGCCCCTCCACCCGTCCGCTACATTGTATCGCGGACGGTCCAAATCTTCTTTTACGTTTTTTTAAGTTCGTCCGCTACATAATGTAGCGGACGTTTTTAACAAAAAAACCGTCCGCTACATTATGTAGCAGACTATTTTACTTTCTCGAAAAGAGACATCTGTGTTGTCAGCTCTGGAAAAAAGACAACCAACTTTTATTTTCTCTTTCCCCCTCATCTCTCATCTTCTCTCTTCTGGATGAGCTCCTTCAAGACGGTGGTTCCTTCGGGGTAGTTGGACAGCACCTCCCGTGTCCGGCGATCAAGGACACAACGATCTTTCCCCCTCATCTCTCATCTTCTCTCTCTCCCTTGTGAGCGTGCGAGTGGCGATCGAGGCCACAACCATTTGAAAACTCTTCCTTCTCTTTCTATCTTGCCGCTTCAAATAGTTATGATGTGCTTTGATCTGGTTGTCATGGGTTTGAGAAATTAAGTTTTTTTTTAAATCTTTTCATTTTTGATAAAGGGTGATAGAAATGGAGGAGGTTGAAGACCCTAGAACAAAATGGCAATCTGTTGCCAGCCAATTTCATGAATGGTTCCAGCCTGCAGGTGGATGTGCTAATTGAGTGTGCTCGTTTTGGAGTCTTTTTTACCAATGGCAATCTGTTGCCAACGAACTTCATGAAGATTTGTTCATCAGGATCAAAGTAAGAAGAGAGAGAAAAAGAAGAAGTCAGAATGAGAGAAGGGAGGGAAAAGAGAAGACTAGTCCGCTACATTATGTAGCGGACTAGTCTTCTCTTTTTCCCTCCCTTGCGGACACATTAATGACACAGAAAAGTCATACCACACATGTGTGGGCCTGTCATTCGTCCGCGATACTATGTCGCGGACGGCATGGAGGGGCAAAAAGGTAAAAAATGTCGTCCGCGATATTGTGTCGCGGACTACTTTTTTTTGACATGCGTCAGGGCCTGTCAGTCGTCCGCGATACAATGTAGCGGACGGGTGGAGGGGCAAAAAGGTAAAAAAATCCGTCCGCGACATAGTATCGCGGACGACTGACAGTTTTCGAAAAAGGCGCGATCTGGGCCGTCCATCTTTCAGGATGGACGGCCCAGGTCGCGCTAGCAAATACTCCATTTTGCTAGCGCTATCAATGGATCAGCTCCCTATATATATATATATATATATATATATATACATTGTGCACTTATGTAATACACTTAATCCATTACCTCCACAACGCATCCACAAATACATATGCACGTACATCCACCATGCCGGGCAGTGGGTCTCTCCCTCCCCTTCTTCTTTTTCATATCTAAACACACATATACACACCCACAAACACACTACACACTTATACACAACACATCTTAGCACCCATAATGTCACGCACCTGCATATCCCACACTATACATACTACACACAACACACACGCACGCGCGCACGCACACACACTCTCACGAACAACCCTTTCCTTTCTCCTTGCACACATTCAAACACACACATACAAACCCACGAAACACATACTCTTCCATCCTTTTTTTTAACCATTTCACACACACACAAACACACACTATACCCATAAATACGCACCCAAACACCCAGTCATTTGCACCTCAACACACATTCACAGAACACCTTCATATTTTTCACACGCAGCTGCAATCACTATAGCCCGCACCCTGCACGCCGCACCCACAAACGCATGCCACCATGCTGCACAGACCCGTACCCATCTTCTACACCTTGATTCCTATAACAAAGATACCCCATTTTTGCTCACACTGTCACACTACACAGGTAGACAGACTCATGCACTCACCTCACCTATAACCACACTATATACTCAGCACACACAACACTTACACATACACAGGGCACACATGCAGTAGCTTTCCCCTTTCCATTTTTCTTGTCTTTATACACACATCCACACTCACATGATCACTCATGCACTCACAGCCACATCTCGGTTGAATACAGCAGCCCATGGCTGCCCGACCTCTTCTTCTTTCTTATGGCAGCCATGGCTGTCACCTGCTTCTCTATCCATAAGGTCCATAAGAACCCACTATCTCACGGCCTCCTCACCTAAGATCACCCCATTCACAGATCTTCCCAAAAATATAACCAAGACCCATTTATGTAACCTATGTATATATGTATATATATATAATCATCACATTTATCAGATTAAAACTTTCCATTACGCTGTAAAATATGGCTTCCTCACACGTTTTGTACCCACACATATCTACACCATGCACATTCTTACACACTTAACTCTCTTCACGGTAGCCATGGCAATCCCAAAAGAAACCATCTAAAGAGTTCCCTTATCACTCTTACGGCATCACTAAAATTTACACACAAAATCCTCGGCTGATGCCTCCCTCTAGTCCATAAATCAATGAATAAATTAAGCAAGAAAAGGGCTAGAAACTTACCGAACAAAAACAATCCTATCGCCAAAAAATCTGCCTCTTCTCCAAGCCTTCTTTCTGTCTCTCTCTCAAACTCTCTCTTTCTCAGTCGTAGAGAAGATAAAAATATGGGGTGGGCGACTGCTCTAACAGAGTCTTAAATATATAATTAAATAAACCCTAAATTGAAAAACTACCAAAAAGCCCCTAAGCTCTGGTTAGTTATTCTAATTTTTACCCGAAACTTTTATTATCGTAAAGCGGTCCAAAATAAATATTAACGATAATTTATGTGTTAGAAAAACAATAAAAATAAAAAAAATAACGGTTGCTACATGACCCTGCTTACACTAATTGTCGCTAGGTATTGTTAAATAAAAATAATAATAAAAATATTGACGCTAAAAATATATTCGCCGCTAAAATTTCTAATTAGACCAGAGAAAGTATCGGGATGTTACAGACATTGCTAATTATAGCTAGTCTAGTGGATGGTGCACATGCCTTTGGTTTTGCTAGTGAAGGACATCTCACAGATTTGAAAACCTTAGAAAAGCTAAACAGTGGAGACCAGCAAATAATAGTGTATGGGGTTGTGAAAATAGGCTGGAAACTCACCCTTATTGATGCTGGTAAGTTGTTACCATATAAGCTTCAGTACCATGAAGCTCGAGTTTTAGAGCATGCTTTGATGGTTGTGCAAGTCTTATTGTCATCTCTAGTTTTTTGGGGATTAGAAATGACTGGGATTGACATATCAGTGAGGCATGAAGCTCAAATGCAGGTTCACTGGGGCGCAAATGGTGGAAAACCATTAATTGAACTCAACAGTCTTAGGAATGCTATTAGCTGCGTTGAGAAAATAGACAAGGAAATGGGTTTTGATATTAGATTAGGTCATTTTGATGAAGCTGGCATTCTGAAGTGCAAAGGGTAGCATGCTGTTTTGAGGGATTGCATTGAGCATCTCAAGTTATTAGTTAGCACAATTCTTATATTTAATGCTGGGGGAAAATTACTTGTCATTTCCCAAATTGGTGGTAGAATCCAGCGACTTTAGAGACCCCTAACTACGTTTGTAATTGATCCGGGTCGAAGAACTATAAGGTTAAATGATGGGCAGCTTGGGGCTGTACGTTTTCGTTTTTCAGTTTTATTTTTGTAATGATGATAAAAAGATACTTTTTTCGTGTATGTTTACGTTTTTTCGGTTTCGTTTTGGATAAAATTTTCAAATAGTATCAAAAAAGCTGAAAACTCCCAAAGGTGTTTTCACCTTTTTTCTTGAACTGTATTCTCCTTATCAGAATACCACATCTTCTCTCTCATATCTACCACCCTGTTTCAACAAACACTCACCAAACTAGACCACCCATTTCACTGGGTCTTCCTAGAAATGGAAATAGTGGGGGTCCATTAATGAGTTGGTTCAGAAAAAGTTGGTAAAAACAAAAATGAAAATGATAAACGTACAGAAAAAATTGAAAAAGTAGATAAGGAAAAAAGTAAAAGTACACAATACGATTTTAGAACTGAATACTAAATTTTGGAAACCAAAAACATAATATAGAATACAGAAAAAAATCTCGTAAGCGTACAGGCCCTTGGTTTCCCATCCTTGAGGACAAGGATGATCTTGAGGGGTGGAGAATATAACATACCGGGGTAGAAGAAGTGGTAACAAGGGAGATGCCAGCTTAACATCCACATCCAACGAAGGCTCCTATGAGGATTAAGATCAAGAAACTAGCTGGAGGGAAGGAATTACGAGCCAAAAGGAGAAAGTGTTTTGGCCGTCCAGTTTAATTTTTTGTTTGAATTACTTTAGCGACCATTCTGTAAAATTCAAATTTACCACTCATATTCAAAATGTTTGAATTTCGGTTTTCACCAACCCTGAAAAGGGAGAAACACCAGGAAGAATGTGTATGTGAAAAGTGAATCAGAAAATCTCTCTTCTCTCTTCTCTCTTTATCATTTCTGAAGCTCTCTCTCTCTGTTCTTCATTTTTCAGCTCATCAGTTCCATTAACCAAGCAACCATAACCTTGTTAAGCCATGGCCGATAATGTCTCAAGTTCGATTTGTTACAATGGTCTTCTTGGAAACCCTTTAATCAGAGAATATAAATTGATAAAGGCCCAGTGAAATAGCCGTTTGATGCAAAGATACAACCACAGACCCAAACTGGCACTCACGCACAGAGTAAGGATTCATCAAGTACTACACATGGACTTCTTGAAAACCCTTTCAAGAAAACAAAAGAAATTGAGGATCCTAAACAAAAAGAAAGGCTCTTTTGATAGTTGTATTACGTGGGAAAAGCCCCAAACTTTGCACAGGATTAGGAACCCAAACAAACAAACAAACAAAAAAATTCATTTATTGTTAAAAACTAATTTACAAGATAGCAAAGTAAGAGAGAGAAAAAATTAAAGGGGATCTGTAAATACGATGGCACAAATGAAATTGACATAACCAATTACTGTCATGGACACCCCCCACAGGCCTACAAAGATCAGGGTGAAGAGATCAATAGCTCAGCAATTGCAAATAGCTGTGGCCACTGATGCTGTCTAACAGAAGCAAGCTTATCACGTGGAAGAGGGGTGTCAACAAATGGAATGGCGCGTGAGCAAAGTGGAGAGAATTATGTTATAGTTAACAGAATAGGCAAAATAAATGTTCTCAGTCTTAACTGCTAATAGTATTAATTAGTTGAGATCAATGTCTGGTTAGCTGAGTTAATTAACAATTATGTCTTAAGTTCAGTTTACAAATTGTAATTGGCAAACAGTTGTAACCAACTCCACTTTATAAGTGGAGCGGAGCAGCAAAGAAAATGAAATCAACAATCGTGTTGGCCAAATCCATTTCTGGTTCCTCTCTCTTATCTTCCATACATTTCGTCTTTGTGAGTCTCTATATCCATTTCAACCCATTGTTCATACGAAAATGCATCTGCAATCCCGTCGGTTCTGACAATTGGTATTCAGAGTAGCTTCAATCTATTCATTTCCAACCAAAAACTTGATTACAAAAACAAATCTCGCCAGATTACATGGGGTACAACACTCGCCATATTCATAAACAAAACCAATTGAATGAACACGTGAAGCTTTATGGAGGCTCAATTCGCTGATCATTTCAGTTCTATCGGCGATCAGCTGGTGGGATTAAAATAATCTATCTCTGAGTTTCCAGAGCTAAAAATGGCAGTGGACCAGTTGAAGGAAGAGTTACTTGAGGTGAGGTGAGGCACTCTTTGGCTGAGGTCAGCCTACATCATTCATGGCATGCCCCAAGAATTTCTTCCAGACGTAACCTACCCAGTTTAATACAACCCCAACCATACCAAAACCCCAAAAACCTTGCACACCCTTGGAAACCAAGGCCAGCAAATGCCTTACCAGTGACAAATTCCAACCAGAACCAATTGAGTATACCACCAAAAATCCCCAAACCAATCTTTAACAACTCTCCCAATACCCAATGGCTGACCAGAGGTTTCTTTGATGAGATAAGAAGAAAGGGATTGTGTTATTGGTGTGATGAAGCTTATACCCCTGCACATAATTGCAAACATAAGCAATAATTTTCAATGTCAGTAGTGGATGAAGAGGAACTTGAAGAGCCTCCTCCTATATATGATGAAGAACCCCCTGCACTTCAAACTAATGCACAAGAAGGAACTAAGGAGAGGATTTAGATAACTGTCAATGCAATGACAGGCAATGTTACCCAGAACACATTCAAACTATGGGGCAAGTATGACAAAAAGACATTTTCCATCCTTATTGATACTGGTTCCACGCATAACTTTATAGATCCAACTACTGGAGAGCAATTGGGATGTGTCATCACTCTCTCAAAACCCATGATGGTTATGGTGGCTGATGGGAACAGAGTCACTAATGACTCAATATGCAGGGACTTCTCATGGACTATGCAGGGAGCAAAATTCAAGGCAAATCTTATGCTGTTATAACTTGGGAGATGTGATTGTGCGTTAGGGCTGGAATGGTTAAAGAAGTTGGGGCAGGTACAATTTGATTTTGAGGCCATGACCATGACTTTGACAAAAAATAGGAAGCAAATCACTTTCAATAGAGGGACTGCACCTGTCAAGATTAAAATGCTTTCAGCCAAAGGTATGTATAAATACCTAACTCAAAATCCTGGGGCATTGTTTGGCCAAGTTTACACTATCACCACACTTACCTGAGGGTCAAATCAAGAGCCTCAGTTGACTACTTTACTACATGAGTTCATGGATATTTTTGAAGAACCAAGAGGTTTACCCCTGCCTGGACCCCAAGACCATCACATACCACTGATTTCCAATGCCCAACCCATAAACATTAGGCCTTACAGAATACCCTATACTTAAAAGACTGAGGTAGAGGGAATTGTCCATGAAATGCTGGACAATGGAATCATACAACCTAGCACTTCCCCATTTGGTTCACCAGTGTTACTTGTGAAGAAGAAGGATGGTTCTTGGAGATTATGTGTGGAATATAGGGGCCTAAATAAACTCATCATTAAGAATAGGTTCCCTATACCTGTAGTAGATGACCTCTTGATGAGTTACAAGGGGCCAAGATCTTCACCAAACTTGATTTAAGAAGTGAGTATCACCAGGTGAGGGTTCAATCACGTGATGTGCCTAAAACAACTTTCTCCCACATATTGGCCACTTTGAATTTAAAGTGATGCCCTTTGGGCTCACTAATGCCCCTGCCACTTTTCAATCCATCATGAACACCATCTTCCAACCATATCTCAGAATTTTTTTTCTAGTATTGGCCCCATCCAAAAACCATTAAGTAGCTAAGGGGGTTTCTTGGGCTGACTGGTTATTATAGGAAGTTCATTCCACACTATGGTATACTCAGCAAACCCTTGACCAAATTATTGCAAAAGAACAACTTCCATTGGGACACAGCAGCAACTCAGGCTTTCCACCAGCTTAAGGAGGCCACAGTAAGTCCCAAGGTATTGGCACTACCTGATTTCTCTTCACCATTTGAAGTGGAAGTTGATGTGGGGCAGTGTTAATGCAAGCTGGCAGGCCTTTGGCATACTACATCAAGGCATTTGGTTCAAGAGCTTTATTTCTATGTCCATATATGAGAAAGAGTTGGTTGCCTTAGTTCAAGCTGTGATGCATTGGCATACCTACTTAAGCTTACAATCAATCTTTGTTTTGACTGACCATTGCAGTTTAAAGTACCTCTTGGGTGAACGAGTGACTTCAATGCAACAACAGAAATGTTTGTCTAAATTATCGGGATTTGATTTCTCTATACACTATAAAGCTGGGGTAGAGAATGGAGTTACTGACTCTCTCTCTAGAATGCATGCAGGTCAACAGGAAGAAGGTCAGTGTGCAGCCTTGTCACAAAAGTACACCTGCATGGATCACAGAGTTACATGACAACTACCTTGAGGATGCATATATGCAACAACAACAGCAACAACTGTTGTTAGAGCCCTATGCCACCTCATAATTTACTTGTGAAAATGGTACTTTAAGGTATAGAGGCAAACTGTGTCTGGGGAGTACATGCAACCTGAAAACTCAAATCATGCAAACACTCCATGCTTCTAGGATATGAGGGCACTCATGTATCAATACCTCTCACAAAAGATTTTTTTCTTTGTTCTTTTGAACTAACTTGAAAGCTGAAGTCAAGGCATGGGTTAGCCAGTGTGAATTTCGCCAGAGAAGTAAACATGAACACGTACCTTCCTTAGGCTTACTCCAACCCCTTCCCATTCCAAATAGTTACGGAGTAGCATATCTCTAGATTTCATAGAAGGACTGCCTAAATCTGGGCATAAGGACCCCATATTGGTGGTTGTAGACAGACCGAGTAAATTTGCTCACTTTATAAGCCTCAGTCATCTTTATAGAGCTCAAGAGGTGGCCCAGGTCTATTTTGATCATATTTTCAAGTTGTATGGATCCCCTGATAATAATATCGATCAGTGATAGGGGTATCATATTTATGAGTCAATTCTAGAAAAAGTTATTCAATTTGTTAGGCACCCAACTGAAGATGAGCACTGCTTATCACCCCTAGACTGATGGTCGGACTGAGAGGGTCAATCAATGTTTATAGACTTACTTGAGATGCTTTTGTGGGGGAAGACCAAGGACTTGGCATCATATATTTGCTTACCTTGGCTGAATTTTGGTACAACACAACCTATCACTCCTCTCTCAAGATGACTCCCTTTCAGGCCCTATATGGCTATACACCTAGACTTCTTAAACTTGGTAGCCTTGAATCTATTCATATTACATCAGTTGATTCCTATTTTTCAAAAGAAGAAGAGTGTTGGAGTTACAGAGTGATAATCTAGTATTGGCTCAAGAGAGAATGAAATTATATGCAGATAAAAATAGGACTGAAAGGTCTTTTGAAGTGGGAACCATGGTGTATTTTAAACTGCAACCATACATGCAGCAAAGTTTGAAATTGAGACATAACCCCAAGCTTTCTCCTAAATACTATGGTCCCTACCAAGTAATAGCAAAATTGGGCAATGTAGGTTACCACATTAAGCCTTACAACCTAATTCCCAAATCCATCCTGTCTTCCATGTGTCATTGCTTAGGGCAACATTGGGAAGGGAAGAAATGTGCAAGCTTCTACAGTACTACCCCCTGTCTCTGCTGAGGGACATGTTCTCTTAGAGCCTGTTAAAATTCTGGATAGGAGAATGGTGAAGAAGGGAAACACATATGCCCCTCATCAAGTTTTAATTGGGTGGTCCAACATGCCAGAAGATGAAGCTACATGGGAAGACTAGAAAGCATTAAAAGCCAAGTTTCTAGAGTTCATTCGCCGGGAAGAGGAAAATTTAAAAGGGGGTAGGAATGTCATGGACACCCCCACAGGCCTATAAAGATCAGGGTGAAAAGATCAATGCTTAGCATGTGGAAGAGAGGAGGCAACAAATGGAATGGGGCGTGAGCAAAGTGGAGAGAATTCTGTTATAGCTAACATAATAGGCAAAATAAATGTTCTCAGTCTTAACTGTTATCAGCATTAATTAGTTGAGATCAATGTCTGGTTAGCTGAGTTAATTAACAATTATGTCTTAAGTTCAGTTTACTTTACAAAATTGTAATTGGCAAATAGTTGTAACCAACTCCACTATACAAGTGGAGCAACAGAGAAAATGAAATCAACATTCACGTTGGTCGAATCCATTTCTGGTTCCTCTGTCTTATCTTCTTTCTTTCTACAAGTTCTTCCATACATTTCATCTTTGTGAGTTCTCTATATCCATCTCAACCCATTGTTCATACGAAAATGCATCTGCAATCCAGTTGGTTTTGACAATTACCTAGTTTCCTCCTTCTACGAGGTTTTTAATGAAAAAAGATGCATAAGGTTATTACCTCTTCACAGTTCCATCATTGGAGAACTCAAAGAAGTAATGAAGAAGAACAATTGCTTAAGGCTGCTTGAACTTTTTAGTTGGGGAGAAAGAGAGAGATTGGCCGACTGAATTCCAAACCTTCAGAGTCTGAACTCCCTTTTGTTTTATGTATTTTCAGTTTTTTATGTTTTATTATATATATTCTTATATTTTTCAATTAGTAATAGCAGTTTTCAGTAATTAAAAATTGAAATAATACATTTAGCGATGAAAATAATGCCATCACTAATTTCCGTCACTAATGCATTTTTTACGGAACATTCCGTCGCAATTTTTTTCTTCCAGCATATTTTTTCCCTCCAGCATTTTTGGGGTCATAATAGTGACAGAGCCTAATTCCGTAGCCCAATTCCGTCGAATTAGGTGGCTTTTAGCGATGGAATTTTTCTTGTAGTAATTACTCTTTGCAGATGACGCGCTTTTATGCACGCGTGCCTCCTTTGCAAATGCAGCCTACTTGCGCCAAGTCTTACACACTTACGGTTTTGCTTATGGGCAAATCATAACCCCACAAAAGTCTGCAATTTTCTTCAGCAAAAACTCTCCGCCCTCTACTAGAAACATCATCCGTCACCGGCTTGGAATATTTAGTGATATGGAAAAAGGAAAGTACCTTGGCTTGACATCTGACACTGGAAGAAAAAAGCTTGAATTATTCTCTTATCTCCGCGAAAAAATCCGGACTCATTGTGAAGTATAGCAAGACTCCCTACTCTCTCCAGTAGGAAAATAGGTATTAATTAAGTCTATCATTGCAGAAATTCCTACATATGCTCTATCATGTTTTAAGATCCACAATGGTCTTTGTAAAGAACTTCAAGCCACCATGGCCTGATTTTGGTGGAATTCTGGACACAGAGAGAATAGCATTCACGGCTAACTTGGGATAAATTAACATGTTGAAAAGCTGAAGGTGGACTTGGTTTTAAAGACCTTGAGCTCTTCAATTTAGCATTACTCGCCAAGCAAGGATCGAGACTTGTAACTGGCCCCAACTCTCAGTTGAAGCAATCGATCAAGGGCAAGTATTATCCAAACTATTCTCTCCTGGATGCTCACCTTGAATATGGCTTAGTCTCCAAGCTTGAAGGGATATTCTCTTAAAAGGCCTACGTTGGCGCATTGGTGATGGCAAAAATGTCAACATTTGGGATGATCCCTAGTTCCGGCCAATTTTTTCTGCTAAGTTGCCGACCATATCAATAGTCAATGCCCTAATAATTTCAGAGGCTGGACAATCGAACATAGATCTCATAAACTACTGCTTCCCCCACTCTGATGCATCTGCAATCCTCAAAATCCCCTTACCTCAAGTGACAACAGAGACCGGCTAGTTTGGCAGTTCACCGCTAACGGCGCCTACTCAGTTAGCTCTAGTTATGAATTAGCAAGCTACCTAAAGCGAAATGGACTGTTTGGGCAACAGGCTAAAAGTGAATCCTCCTCCCGACTAGCCACCAAACCTTTCTGGAGATCCATTTGGTCAGTGCAAGTAGCTGGAAAAAGAAAATCCTTCATTTGGAAATGTGGTCATAGTATTGTGGACACGAGGTATAATCTCAGGAATCGACACATTTCTTGTGATCCATCTTGTGTTCTTTGCAAGATAATGAGGAAACTAAGATCCACCTGGTTCGGGATTGCCCATTCTCAAAGGCATTATGGTTCTCATTAAATTTCCCCTACGATCCTTGGAGCTTTCCAGCTAACTCCTTCGTAGCCTGGTGGGACGGGATCCGCCTTTCCAGTGCGTCACATCCCAATGGAACTGAAATTATCACTCTGGCTATGCATACAATTCGAATAATTTGGAAGGCAAGAAATGAAAAAAAATCATCAACGCCACCTCTATTTCTCCCCTAACAGCAAGAGACTGATTCATTTACAAATCCGCGAATATAGCTTAGCCACCGCACCAATGTGAGACAAATCAACTGCGATGCCAAAGGAAATTTCAGTTGCTGCATTGTTCCCACCTTCTTCCGGGTACACAAATCTAAACTTTGATGCCTTCTTCGTGGACCAATGTGGATCTGGTAGAATTGGCCTTGTTCTTCGAAATGAAACGGGGCTTTTCCTTGCAGCTAGAACAATTCATCTTCCTCACTGCCTTAATGCTCGAACTGCAGAAGCTTTAGCAGCGAGAGAAGTCCTAAATCTAGCATCGGAAATGCATGTTTCTCATATCATCATTGAAAGTGACTCTTGTGGTATCATATCATTTGTCGACACAAAGGAACTTCTACCTCCTGAGATTGAAGTTATCATCCTGGACTGTAGGCATCTTAAGCACCAATTCCAAAAGACCTGTTTCGATTTCAGACCACGCACTGGTAATCGTTCGACGCATGTTTTGGCGAATTATATATTCTCTCAAACAACGGGACAACTACATGGACTTCATTTCCTCCTCCATGGTTAATCAGCTCTCTTATGGGAGACATTGGTTTTTGTTAAGTTTTTTTTATCTCTTCCAGAGTTCTCTGACAAAAAAAAAAGGTGGTGCTTTTTGTACATTGGCTTAATGACATTTATTGTACCACTCTTATTATATGGTTGGAAATGCTATTTTTTTCTCTTCATATGTTACTCACTTCTTTTGTCGCTAAAAACGTGCTTAAATGAAACAGACAAACAAGAGGGTGAAGAGATCCTAAAACGCTCCCGCGTGCAACGCACGAGTTCAAAACTAATCTTTAAGATTAATAACGAATCATCACTGGTACAAGCCTAACAAAAAGAACCTTGCCAGTCAGCTAGAATACACACCCACCAGGCGTGTAGCACTAAAGTGGGAGCGAGCATAATACCGTAGTGTTGCAAACCAGCCGCAGCCTGAACCTCTCTCTCTCAAAAAAAAAACCCTAAAGTCCTCCTCTTCTTCTCTCCAGCCGCCGCCCCTTCCTCCTTCAACTTCCATGGCTGTGAGGATGGAAGGGACGGCCCTCCTTCTCTTGTTTCTTTTCGTGTCTTTCGCTCCCCCTTCCTTGGCATCTCGCATCTGCCGCCATTCGCCAACACCATCATCCACGGCCCGATCTCCACCCCACCCTCAGATCGGAAGATCTTCAGCCATAAATCTCCTCCTTCTACCCTGCTAACATCAGATCTGAAAAGCTATTCTAGATCCGGACCTCCAATCAAGGTGGTTCGGGTTGAAATCTATGAGGCGGGTTTGATTCGGTGGGTTTGTGGCTTGAAGACAAAGGATCTAGTTGAGATGGATGAAGCCGAATCTCTTCGAGCTACGGATCTTTCAGATCCGGCCTTGAGAAGACGCTCCACCTTAAGATCCCACCATAACCGAGGCAGTAATATAAACTCCTATTTTGTGCGGCCCTTGGAATTAATGTCTCGTTGCATCTTTTTCACCCCGTTACCATTTGATCTGGATCTTGTAAATCCAACAATGGTAATACTTATCTGTTCTATGTTCTTGCAAGGCCATGTCGGCCACTTGAAATTCCAGAGTCAAGTCTTAACTTGTGCTTTTTTGCTGTATTTTTGGTACTCTATTTCCAGGGCCAGACGTTCGTTTGTGCTTTTAGGTTGTACTTTTGTGGTTTAGTTAATAAAGTTTCCGTTCGAACAAAAAAAAAAGCTATAAAGTGCATAGCAGCAGGGTTGAGACGCAAGTCACCAATCGATTAAAATGTGACCTTTACGGCTCCGAGCAATATTAATGCTTCAGTGCAGAATCTGCATAGTTTCATCAATCTGGGAATCCCTTTTTAACAATCCGTAGATTCATGGCCTGATGCCGTATTTGATCCTCCATGTGCTGCTAAAAAGGCTTCAGTTCTGTCATCTATTTAATTGGCACCTGCTTGAATGCAACGTTGGATCTAATGTAGCGGCTTTATTTTCAGTTCTGCTATCTGACTGGGTTGGCTCTCTCTGGAGCTTCCTATCCTTCCGCTCCATAAGATCTATGCATTCGACAACATATATGCGATTTTTGTTTTTGAATGTAGTCAATTTGACTTTTTGCGGTACTCTTATTTTTTTTTTCTCGTGGAGTAGGTTGAGAAATTCCGATGGGTAAAGGTAAAAAACTTGACTAGCCTATGCGGTGCAATGTCACGTAAATCGAACAAAATACCTGTCTTTCTTCAAATAGCCAACACAATGATATATTTTTTAACAGCACAGAAATGTATGTAATATATGCATAGATCCCTCATCAATAGCTAGCCTTGGCAAGTCTATTGGTGTCTATCCATGTTGGCGACGCGATAACTGAGATCAGCTTAAATTTGGTGAAGTTACACAATCCGGCATGCTATAAGGAGGCCGATGATTCTAACTAAATGCCCTTATGGTTCCTTATCTCTACTGTTGGCAATGACTGAAGAATCAAGAGGGAAGTACCCATAAATAAGGGGGAGGGCGGTTTCCATTCAAGTTATGGCTCATGACTCGTCGAGTCATTCCAGCAACATTGAAACGTCCAACCAGATAAAAATAGAGGAGCTGCCCCCGTACAAATTTAACTATCCGAAGACTGTTGACAAGGTTAAAGAAGGATTTGACAATACTGTAGTCTTGTAGCTAAACCATAGCCGAATGCATTACAAGCTAGAACCACTAGTAGCAAGAATGCAGTGATCTAGTAAATGAGTTTAATGTTATAGTTAGCACATCGCTACCCACCTTGGCAAGAGGACAAAATGACTTTTACACTGGGCTCAAATTTTCTGCAAGTTAAACCATGTGACACAAGTCTTTCCGTTCAATTTGCTAGATTTCGACAATGTAGGGAGATGATGTCTATTGTTTTCGAGTAGTAATCAAGTCTATAATATCATCTCACTATGACAATCTATAATGGGATCATTTGACTATCAAGCCCCATAAATATCAACTAAAAGTTGAATCTAACAATCTAAGATATAGACCATTAGACTATCAAGCTTCATAAATGTCTAAGTTAGATACCAGTCTAACTAAATAACGAAGCTGTCTGTACCCAATGGACAATGATAATCCATTATCAAACCCGAGCTTACCTTACTGGAAGGAGTGGAATGTCAATAATTTGCAGGATATGGACAGCAACAATATTATATGCTTTTGATTAATTTTTTGTTCAGACAGTAAGTCAACGTTTATACAGGAATAACAGTGTAGGGAATAATGTATACTGTTTGGAGTAACAATTTTTCAGCTGATAATGAAGCGCAGTAAGCTAGTCCAGACTCTGCTTAATAGTCAAAATAAAGTGGAACCACATCACAGAGCTGGTAGAGAGAAGACTTGAACAACAAAAGCATGTTGTGGAGAAGGCCTTGCTTAAAAGTGGTTGTAATTAGGGATGCTTGCTCCATCACATACTTCGCTCTAGAATTGATGAGGCAGCCCAAAGAGTACAAACTCCGGAGAGAAGTATTGTCGATATCTTCAAAGGTTATTATCCAAAGAATGCCGAGAACCAAAGACATGGACCAAAAGTAAAGGATCAGAGGCAAGGAACCTGAGATTCAGCGTCCACTAATCCATGATGTCTTATGCCAGCTCGAAAAACTTAAAGTTGATATTCTTAAAAAGGGGTCCCTAAAATTAAGAACATGATTAAAGTTGCACTCTCAATACCTACGATATAAGGAAAGATTGGTATGTTTGTAGTAAGGGATTGATTACTTTTGCTGGGAATGGTCAGCACATCAGTTGAAGCAACACGAACAGATACACCCCTCCATTAATGGTTGAAGATCTATTAAACCCTCTACAACAGGACTTAAAGAGTAATGGGTATGTGATATTTGGTCTAATGACTGCATGATAACACGTTGCTACTATACGCGGAACAACGTGCTACAATTTTTGAGTAGTTTGACTATTTGTGGTGTTTGATTACTTGAGTTTTGCCCGTGGACCTAAAACTTCGATACAAAATATACTTACATAAATATAATAATTTTATTAAATTATTACTAAAAATGAGACAGAATGGCGATCAACATCTTGCTAAAACCACAACTATTCTCAGATAATACATAGCAAGTTACCATAAGTCTACCATGCATGTGTATATATATACATTGACTCTTGCATGATACAAAATAAGTTATTTATCTTAGACGTAGAGAAAGGTATCTAATTGACGTAATTGATTTATTCTTTTAGTATGATAAAGATGTTGCAAAAGGTCTAGTATCCTCTAAGAAAATATTACATAGTAGATCTTATTACTATATAAGTGTTGTCTTTTGCATCTCCTCCTACATGTCCTCCACCCACATGTCCCTATTCTTCACCTACCAACATTCTTCTTCATACCTATCATTTTTTCGAATCTGCCGAGGACCAAATAAACTATTATACGAACTTCGTCAGTAGGGAGGTCATGCTAGGTCACCCTAGTGACGTCCATCTTATGGCCCAACTTGGCATCACACCACTTTTTGAACGAATGGGGTGCCCATCCATTCTCTCTCCCCCCTCTATTTACTATCCTTGTGTAGTTCGTATGTTTTATTCCAACATGGCTTTTAACTCTTTAACCTCCGCTTTTCTGACAAACTATGTAATTGGGGTCCACATTTGCCTCAATGCCACCTCTTTGGCCCAAATCTTAGGTTTCCCCAACCAATCTTCCCTGGTCGTCTTTCCAGGAAACATGTGGTGCACTAGTAGCATTTTTAACCCTCTCCAACAAACTCAAACCTTACTTAACAATCCTTCCATTTCTTGACACCGCAAACCCAGCCTTAGTGATCTTTCCTCATTATACCGCGTCCTACACCTCTTTCTTTCTTACAATCTCTTGGGGTGTTCTGGCTCTTTTGCCGCTTTCACTTATCTTGATATTATCCTTCTTACCCATTTCATTCGAGGCTCACCATTAAACTTTGTGGGCATAATTTTACTCTTGATGGATGCCAAAAAAAAAAATCGTCCGCCCATCTTCCTTTTGGTCTACTTCTGACAAAAGTTTTTGAGTACTTTCACGTCCCTTTCGACATCTGTCTCAAAATGTGTGACTATTCCGAGCACACACATTCTTGATGAGAATTCTCTTCGTCATGCGGGTTTTACCAATCGCACTGATTTAGTTACTCACGCTCACTCTCTTGAGCGTGTCGCACCTTTCAAGTTGACTCACACATCTGAGTCCTTCCCTGCTCCTGCCCCTTCCTTTCATCCACCTCCGTCGACTGCCCCTTTTTCCCTCTGTGCCACCACCACAGACTGACCCTTCTCCTTCCCTACAACCACTGCCCACTGATCTTTCTTCTTCCATACCCCATCAGCCTACTGACCCTCCTTCTTCTGCACCCCATCTACCCACTCCACCTCACCCTTCTGACCCTCATTTTAGTCCCCTCACCAATTTTTTAAACCTTAATTTTGACAATTTTTTTTATCTTCTGACACCACCGACATTGATGAATAGCTTTCTCGTCTTTCCACCTCAGTTCAGCTTCTTCTTGAATCTCAAACTACACTTGCCGCTTCTGTCACTGCCAATCACACCGCCTCCTAAACAAGCTTTCTTCCCTTCAACAGTCCATTCACCAGTCCTCTGCATAGCTCTTCTCCAACCAAATTAATTTTCACTCTCCTCAATGAACATGTTTCCAATGTACCTCCCTTCCTGTTAACCACACTCCCATTTTGGAGAGCTTGAGCCGTATGCAGCACGACCTACACCGCCAACAGGAAGCCGCCTATCAAGCTCACTGTCACCAAGCCTACCTGACTACCAGCACCTTAACGGAGCAGATTCGCTACCTGGCGCATCAGATATTCAATCAAGAGCACGTCTTTCTGGTCACTCGTCCGGACATCTTTCCCTCCCGTCACACCGGCACTGAAGGTGAAGAATGGTTCTTCAACCCTCATCTTCTTTACAATCCTTTGATGCCACGCTCTCCCCATGTCATGGAAATTGTTGAAGGCTCCACTACTGCAGCTCTTCCATCTACAAATCCTTCTTCCTCGGCTCAGGGTGCTCGTCGTAGACATTAGTTTATTTATTTATTTTTAGTCTAGCTTGTCTGTCCCTCTTATTGATTTGACAAAGGGGGAGACAATGTAACTATTCTTATTGATTGAACTGGAAATTTTTGCTAATAGTTAAAGCAGTTCATATGCTAGTTGTTTGTTTATAAATGATTATCTAATCCAGGGGGAGTATGTTAGATTAATGTTGTTATTATAAAAAAAAGGAGGAGATTGTTGACTTGATTGATTTTGATAATTCTAACATTATTGTTTCCAACATTAAGCTAACACTGCTATTAAGCTAATTTTCAGGTTCAATCGTAGTCAAACATAGACGTGGAACTTAGATTGGACTTTGGACTGGAATTTGGAAGTTGATCTGAACGAAGATTTGGATGTGGACTTAACGTATACTTTATCTTTGTATAATTATTGATTGCAACTACGTCTTTCTTAAAGATCTCCAGTAAAATCAAGTAAAGAACAAACCAAAAGACTTTTCATTCGAAACAATCCTTCAGTCTCTTTCATTCTAGTTTTCACGAAGTTTTCGATCGAAGCAAAACTTTTGAGTCGAAGCAAAACTTTTGAGTCAAAGCAAAACTTTTCAGTCAGAGTCAAACTTTTGAGTCGAAGCAAAACTTTTCAGTCAAAACAAAAGTTTTTAGTCAAAGTAAGGTTTCATTCAAATGAAAACTAAGATTCATTTGACCGAATTCTTCCGAGATGTTTTTCATTCGAATTCATTTAACTTTTCATTCGAATCAAAACATTTTCAACGGTTCTTTTCTCTTCTAGTATATAAAGGGACCTTGAGATAATTTATTGCTAACTTGGCTAATCTTTGAAAAAAAATCTCTCCCCCATTTCTCAAAATACTCTCTCAACTTATTTCACACTTCATCTATTCTTCCTTGAATGAGTTCATACTTTGAAAATTTGAACAACAAGCTTCTTGATTTAGTTCATAAAAGATTACAGATCTTCTTACCTAAAAACGTTTAGCCTCGTTGTATTTATTGCAATATCTACTCATAAAGCAGTGTTTTATTGTATCTCAATTGTAAATCTTATTTCCACTTGTAATCATTGGAAACTTTGAAAGGTTTCAAAATCTGTACAGTGGTTTGAGTTATCACCCTAAGCTAGCTGGTTAATGAAGGCTCAAGTAAGTCTCTCTTGTGCGGAGTACTCATGGGGAACTAGACGTAGGCTGGTGGGGCCGAACCAGTATAAATCTCTGTGTTGATTCATATTTACTTTTTATGTCATTACTTTGTAAATTTAGTTTTTTTAATTTCTACTCAATGTTGTAAACACCTATTCACCCTCCCCAGGTGTGTTAAGGGACGTACAATTAATACTGTCGATGGTTCTCATATGTCTATTAATCATGTTGGTCATGTCTCTACATCTACCTTATCTTTTCGTGATATTTACTTTACCCTTTATCTTAAGTTAAACCTTATATGTAATACCCCAAACCTTGGTATTGTCTCGCCGGATAATTTGTTATTAAGCGATGACTTTTATACGCATGATTTATCATCGTTTTCCACTAGTTTTATTTTAGCGGCAACCTTTAGCGATGAATTTTTGGAAACCGTATGTTATATATTAAAGATGGCAATTATAAGTGACTTTGATTGAGGTACTTAGTGATAATCAGCGTAAATGATATTTTGAAAACTTTTAGTGACGATTTATTTTTAGCATCAGCATATTTATATAGCAACTTCTAGCGACGATTACTGAAGCAAGGTTATGTAAGAACTGTTAAAAAAACATTCTAACACATAACTAATCGTCAATAAAATTTTGAGCGTTTCTGTAATAATAGAAGTTACGGGTAAGAGTTTAAATAACTAACGAAAATTTAGGGGTTTTTGATAAATGTCCAATTTAGGGTTTATGTATATATACACACAATTTGAGAGCCAGCCGTCACTATTTTTCCTTCCCTTCATCTGAAACTCGGCTGGGAGAGAGAGTGTGTGTGTGATAGAAAGAGGGGGAACTCGAAGAAGAATTTTTCGGGCGACCAAACTTCTTCCAGTAAGTTATTTTTAGCCTTCTCTAGTTTTCTCTCAATGATTTAAGGGATTAATGGGTAACTGTGAATGGGTGAGAGTTTATTATGGATCTGCGTACCCATGTTAATGTGAAAAAAAAATGCTTATAGATGGGTTTGAAGCTTCCAAATTCTATTGGTTTTCTATTGTCCACAGCATTTGGGGTGTGTTGCTGTGTGTTAGATCATGGAAGTGGGTTTAAGGGAGTTGTCATGGTGTAGCAGTAAAGTTGGTGCTTCTGTGTGTGCGTGAGTTTGTGTGTATAGATATGAGTGGAGAGGCTGCCAGAAGGGAGTCAGTGTGTGCATGGTGACCATGCCAGATTGTGTGGCTTTGGTGCATGGGAATTTGTGTATATGTGTCTTTTAGAGAGAGAGAGAGAGAGAGGGACCATAGCTGTGTGTTTTGAGTGTGTGTACGGGTGTGTTGTGTATGTGTTTTGTGTGTACATAAATGTGTAAATAGCAAGGAGGGGCTGCCATGGCTGGGTGCATGTGTGCGTGGGTGTGTGTGTGTGTTTTGAGCAAGAAGAAGCCAGGCAATGGCTTTGCTGTGATTATGAGCTTTTGGGAATAAGATGCCTTGGAGGTGTAGAGTATATGTGTGGGTTTTGCACAAAGGAGAGAAGCTACTGCCACGAGGCAGTAGCTGTAAAAGTGAGTGCATCATGTGCATATATGTATGTGTGTGTGTCTGTGGATTGTGTGCGTGAGTGTTTGCAGTGTCTTTGTATGTGCTGGATTTATGTGAGTGTGTGTGTGTGTGTGTGTGAATGTGTGAGGTTGTGTGCGTGAGTCTGCATGTGTGGGTGAGCCAATAAGGGTGTGCATGTGTGTGTGCGCGCGTGCAGGTATGTTTTGCGTGCATAGAGAGAGTGTGCGTAGTGTGTTAACAGGTGAGTGTAACTGTGTGTGATGTGTCTGCGTGGTATGTGCCAAGTGAAGCAAGGGGGCTGCCAAAACAGCCCCATGTGTGTGTTTATGGATGCTGGGAAAAAAGGGAGCTACAATAGTTGTGTTGGTATGTGAGTGTTGGTATTATGAATGAATTTTATGTGATGTTGGTTAAAAGATAAGAAACGGGGAGGAAAGTAAAGCTGCGTGAACAGTAACCACGAGCTGATGAGTATGTTCTGGTTTGGGCCGAAGGCGGAAGGAAGAAGTAAAGAAGTGCGAGTTGGATTTTGGGTTAGCGTTAAGTACAGCACGAACATTCGATAGTGTACAGTTCTCGTCAATGCTTAAAACTTTACAGTATAGTACGATAGGCCATATTAGAATTTGTGGCAAAATTTCATAATTTTCTGAAATGATATGAATTTTTAATATTTTCTGTAAGTTTAGAATTCTAAAATTCTTTTGGAGCCTGTGACCCATGAAAATATTCCAGAAAAATTAAGATAATATTTTTGTAGTACAAATAAGTCCCAGATTAATTAGTTTTGTGATTTTTAGAGTTGATTTGCTATAATTGTCACATCGCAATGGTTTTAGTAAAATGAATAATTTTAAAAACAATTCATGCATTTTAAATTAAAATTTCAATTTATATAATTTTTATACATATATTAGGGCTTTGCCAAAACTTATGGGACTTTATTTTCAGCTATAAGTAATTATGGTTATTTATGTGTTTTTTTTATTGTATTTAAAGAAATTATTTTTAATTAAAAAATATTTCAAAAAAAATCATATTTTGACTTTTATAATGTTTTAAGCTATAAAAGTATTTTGTTATAATTTAATATGTGTTTGGAGTATCGTTACGTACTAAAGAATGCATAAAGATTTCAGTTAGGTTAGTCGTGGGGCGAGCTAGACCGCTTTGAGTCACGCGATTTCGGGGTTAGAAGTGAGCACGTGGTGGGTAGTTGATATGAGGGTTTATAGTATTATAGTATAGATTGTGTTCTAACAAATGGATTGACAATCTAGGTTTATTCAGAGATTACTGATCGAGATTTGGTAGCATTGCTTAGTTTGGACCGAGGTAAGGAATTTCTATCCGAAACTCAATTCATCAAAATGTCTTCGTATACGTTTTTCGGAATTGTTATCAAATTTTCTTTGGCATCTGTTATAATTGTTATGAGTACGTTGTTTGCCTTTAAATACCCTGTTTTGAGCCTTACACTGTTATTGGACATTTCATTCGATGCTCAGTATTTCTTACTCGTTGAGTATCAGTTTATTCATTGTGTTATTGATTATTGCATTCTGTACATTGACATGAGATTCTGCATTGGTGTGTTTTGGCGGAGTTGGTGTATGTTGGAGGATGAAAATCATATTAATATCTGATCGAACTATTAATGATCATTTTGAAACTCTCAAAAATTATCATTGAATTGTGTCTGTGAATTATTTCTTAAATTCTTCGTTTGAGCGACCTTACTGAGCTTTCAAAAGCTCACTCCTGTTTGACTTCCTTTTCGTTGGTGATAACTAACAATAGATCGCATTGAGTATGGATTACAACTGAGCGAGGGAAAGAGAATTGCAGTTTTGGTATTGGTCATTAGAACCCCTACGTGGGTCAGTATTACTATTCAAGATTGTTGACTTAGAATTGATGTTTCAATTATGACAGTACATTTAGAGTATTGTCTTATTCGATATTTTAGTTGCTTTAACTGGCTGGTGGTACTTAATTGATTGAGTTTGGGGTTCTGTTGTCTTAGTGTATATGATCGAGCGAGTGTTAACGTTCCAGAATTTTGGGGATGTTACATTATATCTGTTGGTCAACTTTGTGATCTTGATTTTGACTTACACTTTTCTCTTACTGGTTGTCGTGTGCAGGATCCAGAGACGGGGGCAAACTATTGGGAGCGGCCGTAAAGTTGGACCATTGTTTGAGCTCATCAATTTATCCATTCCTCATCATCCTACTATTCTGCCTTAGTCTGCTGCCTTTGTTGCTTCACAAAATTCTCTTGAGTTGTGGCATTCTCGTTTAGGTCATGTTTCATTTTCTCGGCTACATCCGCTAGTATCTAGTTGTTTGTTAGATGTCATCAGTTCAATTTTTTTTGTTTGCCATGTCAGCTTGCTAAACAAACTGCACTTTCATTTCATTTAATTACTTCAATTTCTTCTGCTCCATTTGATCTCGTTCACTCTGATATTTGGGGGCCTTCTCCAAACACTACTATGGGAGGATCCAAATATTTTATTATTTTTAATGATGATTATTCTCGTTTTACATGGTTATATTTGATGCGAAATCCATCTGAATTATCTCAATTATATCATACTTTTGTTACCATGGTCAAAACTCAACTTTCTCGCACTATTAAGTTTTTTCATACTGATAATGCCATGGAATACAAATCAGAAGAGTTTCTCCAGCTTCTTCAAAAGGATGAAACCATTACTCATAGATTGTGTCACAGCATTTCTCAACCGAATGGGCATGTTGAACGCAAACATCGACATATTCTAGACTTTGTTCGTGCTTTGCCTATTTCTGCATCGTGTCTTAAAAATTTTTGGGGGAAGCTGCTCTTATGGCTATCTATACTATCAATCGCACTCCATCTCCCACAATTGGTAATCAGACTCCCTATGATCTTCTATATGGGTCCTCTCCTGACTATAGTATGCTTAAAGTCTTTGGTTGTGCTTGTTTCGTTCTTCTCCAACCCCACGAGGGTACAAAATTAGAACCTTGTGCACGTCTTTGCTAATTCATAGGGTATGGTATTGAACATAAAGGGATATTGATGTTGAGATCCTATCTCTAATCGTTTACGTATTTCTCGCCATGTTGTTTTCTGGGAAAAAAAGATGTTCTCCTCTATCTCTTCTTTTCATTTACCTCCTTCATCCAATTTTACCAATTCATCTGTTCTGCTATTTTATGACTCTGATGAAACCCACATACCACCGTCTGATGACTTTACGTCCCCTCCTGAGATGTCTGCCCGCCCTGCTCACTACAAGAAAAAGGGTCTTTAGCGACCGCACCTGGCGGTCGCTAAAGACCCTTACGCGGTCGCTAAAGGGTTTTAGCTTCGCTAAAGACCCTTACACGGTCGCTAAAGGGTTTTAGCGACCGCGTAAGGGCGGTCGCTATAGTCCAGGTCGCTAAATTTTAGCGACCGCATTTTAAGTTCGGTCGCTAACTTTAGCGACCGCGTTGACTATATTTAGCGACCGCTCTTAGCGGTCGCTAAATATTTATTAATTTAGCAATTATGTTTTTTAATTATTTTTTATTAAATTCAATTTATATTTAGTGACCGAATTAGCGACCGCGATCGGCGGTCGCTAAATAATTTAATTTTTTTAATTGTTTATTATTATTTTTTAAAAATAATAAAAAATTTAGCGACCGCGTTGTTTAATTTAGCGACCGTATATTGCGGTCGCAAAACCTGGATTTGCAAAAAAAAAAAATTCAGGTCAGATAACCTGTCCAAAACCTGTCGCAAAACTAATATCAATTCACATCCAATCCAATCCAATCGATCCAAAAACCGATTTAACCTCTGTTGAAACGCTTTTGAATGAATGCGTTGAAAGCTTTCAACGCATTCATTCAAAACCGTTTTACCCCCTGTCCCGCATTTATTCAAACAGCTGCTCACATTCATCAAAGTATAGATAAACGTTAACATATGCATTAAAATAATAGAATTCATACAGTTAAGTACCGATGATCAATTAAAAACAAGAAAATAACATTCATGGCAGATGAACCTAACCAAACCCCTATCTAAATCACTCGTCGGTAGAACAACCAGCCCCGTCATCATCTTCTTCATTCCTCGATGATGAAGGCACGTTTGATCCAACAACATCTTCATCGCCTCGGGGGTCACCGGCACTAAGATCATCGGTATTGCCCTGCACAAAGCCATACAAATGATTCAACATCATATATCTAATCAAGATCACATATAGAGCACAAAATACAGCAGGATATTGAGAAATTTTGTATTACATGTAGTTTGGGGTCCATTATAATTACATAACTGTCACCGAGCATCATCCGCATGCGCGCATCAAACATTGTATTGAAGCACTCTGCCAACGTCGCAGCCATTGCCGTCGCGTCTGCCCGAGGACCGGTACAACTCGTCTCGCCTGACGATGCTGGTCTGTCTGCTAACAACGCTCGAGCGGACTGACGAGGGTGGCCGAGTATACGGTCCTTCCTAGGACCCCCAGTCGCGTCTGACCACAACGAGATATCGTCCACCGTCTGGCTGGGAGTTGGCCTGAACTCTCTCTCTAAATAAACTCTGTATAAGAAAACAACAAAAATGTTAGAGAAATTCTATTGGCCACAATCGCAAAAAATGCAATAGGAATACAAAAGTATTGCTTAGTTACGTGCTCACCACAAACTGCTCGGCGCTCTCAGACACCCACTTCCCATCACTATTCTGGTGTGTGCGCTCAAAATGGCGGAGCCTCATAGGGGGCCTCCTGTCAGGGTCCTCCTCTGTCAACCTCAGCTCGTGCACGGCTAATGGACGGGAACCAGCACTGTGCTTCATCTTCTTCTCGCTTTGAGTCATCTCCGTGCCTCGCTCACTCAGCTTCGCCCAGTCTGGAGTACTCCAATGCGACACCAAGTGCCCCCACATGGTTCTGGAGAAGTACTCGGGATTGTGGTCTCTGGTCATAGATATATCTGTCGTACCCGCCCGAGCTAGCGCCCACCTCCTCGCATTCAACATCCATTTCTTGTAGTTCTCGGCACAATGCCACTCCCATGCCTGCCTCCCGAGTTCTCGCTCTCCGTCCGACTCAAATTGGAAATAGTCCTGAACATAATTCAACACAATTGAAAAACACAGTTAGCAAGAAAAATTCAGCGATAATGTACTTCTAAAACCGCAAAAGTAAAGCACATAAAAAATACTGCGCTCCTTACCAAAAACTTCCCCCAAACAAGCTCTTTGTCTGATTCCGTCCACGACCCCCACGTCGTATAAGGCTGTGGGAGGTGAGCCTTGATAATAGGACCGATCTTGGTCCTAACACAATCCTCAACAAAACTAATTACAAGAAATCACAAAGATACATCAATCCCAATATAAGTGCATATTACAATAGAATTGAGCTTTGCAAATTAAAAACATACTAATTGTTTCGGACATGAGCAGTAACCCTCTGCTCCGGGGTGGCTGGAAGAGGTATTCCGCGGGTAATACCTCGCGGTACAGATGAACTAGACGCTGCAGATGATGAAAAAGGAAATTATTATATTTATATATATTGCAAGTAATTGCTTTCAATCCGACACAAAACTAATATCGTCTCACCATGTTCTGAAGCAACTGATGACGATGACGGCTGCTCAGTAGTAGTCGCATCACCAATCCTAGGGAGGGGGGCTGACTGTACCGAAGCAGCTCCATGACGGCCACCTCCACGACCTCGGGGTGCACTGGATCTCGGCATATCTACAATGTAGTTCGCCCGAATAATAAACAACTTAAGTGCAGAACTAAGTATGCTAACAATGTGGCACTGCCGACTATAAAAGACAACCCAAATTAAATAGTCAACCGCCATCAATTAATAACTAATTCAATTTAAATAATAAACAGGCATGTCTAAAAGTACATTGACAAGAATTTTTTTACTCCAAACAGTCAATCACTATCACTAATAGACAACGGAACGTCTTCCTCCTCGTCCCCTTCATCTTCATCGTCTTCTTCTTCGTCGTCAATGTCTTCCTCAATATCGTCGTCATCGTCATCGTCATCACCATCATCATCACGGAGGGCTTCGGCATCGACCTCTTCTTCAGCATGGCCTAAATCGCAAAGAGGCTCATCAACAACATCGTTATTCTCTTGAAGCGGTATCACTGTGGGAGCATCATCCTCTTGGTACATCTCAACGAACACATCATCATCAACAAAGCCTCTTTTGGTCTTGATAACAGTATGCCAATTTGGATCCTTCCTTGTCACACCCTTTGCATAGAAGACCTGCGTTGCCTGAGCTGCAAATACAAATGGTTCGTAGGATCCGAGCCTTGACCTCATATTAACGTCTACAATCCCATGTCGACTAACTCGAATACCAGCTGTAATGTCAAACCATTTGCACCTGAACATTACCAGTCGATTACCGTTGCCATAATAGTCTAGTTCAACAACCTCCTCCAACTGCCCATAAAAATCACGTTCGCTATCATTATAACAGTCACCTTTGATCAAAACTCCACTGTTTTGGGTTTGTTTAGTAAGGTCAACTTCCATCGTGTTAAACCTAAACCCGTTGACAATGTACCCTTTATGACACGATACTAGTCTACTTGGGCCAGCAGCAAGCAACTTGAGACGAACATCAACTCCATCATGGACGGTCTACAACAACAAACAATTTGCACAGAGTATTAGCTTATTACATGCGGTCTATATTAGAAATGAACTGTAGGTTTTAAAACTTACGCGCTGTCGGAACCACTCAGGGAACGCGTTGTTTCGCATTTTTTCAAGTTGTCCATCTGATATCACAGGGTTTGCTAATAACACTTCCTCATCGTATTCACTGCATGTTATATGGCATTGTCGTTATATTATGTGAGTAAATACTATGAGAATGAAGGTATGTACGCAACTACTTACACTATGAATGGTGCAACTTCAGTGCAATTCATGAGAGCGTACAATGTTGCGGCAATATACTCCTCCTCGGATAGATATCGACTGCTACTTGCTCCAAGTGCACGACCAAGATGCTTGAATATGGAAAGACACTCATCGAATTCTGTGTCGACACTATTGTCATTGCGACCAAGTCGATTCATCTTTGTATCAACATCAGTCTCAAAGTAAAGGGAACAGAAGTTGGTAAGCTCCTCAAGGATGTAAGCCTCTGCAATTGAACCTTCAACCCGGGCTTTGTTTCGCACCTTTTTCTTAAGGTCAAACATATACCTATGTAAGAAATAAGGATTGATTTCAGTAATCAACGCATGTGTGCAAGAATGAAATACAATTTAAAGATGGATGGGCGACATCACCTCTCAAATGGATACATCCATCGATACTGCACAGGTCCGCCCACTCTAGCCTCATATGCTAAGTGAATGGTCAAATGCTCCATCGAGTCAAAGAAGGACGGGGGAAAGATTTTCTCTAACTTGCACACTGTCTCAACAATGTTTTTCTCAAGAATCTTAACATCACTCTCTCGGAGCACCTTTGAGCACAAATCCCTGAAGAAATGACTAAGTTCAGTCAATGCTTCATTTACTGGTTTCGGCAAGAGGTCACGAAAGACAATTGGTATAAATCTTTCCATGAATACATGACAATCGTGACTCTTTAGACCATAAAACCGACAATCTGCAAGGTTGCAACAGCGTGATATATTAGATGCATAGCCATCTGGCAGCTTCAACAGTTTTACCCACTCGCACACCTGTTGTATCTGCTTTTTATCCAATGTATATACTGCTTTGGGCAAAACCAGCTTACCATTAACCATTCGTGGATGCAATTCACGCCGTATACCCATCACCTGCATATCTCTGCGTGCTTTTAAGTGATCCTTTGATTTGCCCTTGACATTCATGACTGTATTAAACACATTTTCGAAAACATTTTTCTCAATGTGCATAACATCGAGATTGTTGCGCAGAAGGAGGGTCGGCCAATAAGGTAGCTCCCAAAAGATGCACATTTTCTTCCAGTTGTGTTTTTTTCCAAAGCCAGGAAGTTTTAGACTAGCACCACACTTTCCAAATGGTACCGCATCCATGTCAAGGTCCTTTACGCACATATACACTTCCTCGCCAGACAATCTGTCACGTGTTTCAAGGCGACGCTCCACAGTTTTATCAAACTTATCTTTTTGCCTTCGAAATGGGTGATTAGGTGGTAAGAATTGTCTGTGACACCCCCAAAAGGAAGCCTTCCCCCCGTGCTTTAAGGTGAAAGCCTTACTCATTTCCATACAATAAGGACATGCCAACCTACCGTGTGTACTCCACCCACACAACATACCGTATGCAGGGAAGTCATTGATAGTCCACATGACTGCTGCCCTCAAGTTGAAGTTCTGTTTAAGAGATGCATCAAATGCTGGGGCTCCAACTTCCCACAGATTTTTTAATTCATTGATCAACGGCCGCAAGTACACGTCTATATTTCTACCCGGGCTCGTAGGTCCAGGAATGAGTAATGATAAAAACATGAATTGTTTCTTCATACACATGTCCGGAGGAAGGTTATACGGGACAATGATCACAGGCCACGTAGAGTAGGGTGTGCTAGAGTGCCCAAAAGGATTAAACCCATCGGTAGCGAGCCCAAGTCGCACATTTCAAACTTCTTCAGCAAAAGATGGGTGTCGATAATCAAATTCCTTCCATGCCTCTCCATCGGCAGGGTGTCTTAATAAATCGGGAACTTTGCTGCGGACGTGGCTATGCCATCTCATGTGCTCTGCCGTTTTAGAAGAGTAGTACAACCTTTGAAGCCTTGGTGTCAGTGGGAAGTACCGCAATATCTTCCATGCTATCTTTCTTTTATTCCCACTGGTTTGTTTATATCTTGCGTGGCCACAAACCGGACACTCGCTCAAGTCATTGTTCTCCTTCCAAAATAAGACACAATCATTATTGCAAGCATCTATCTTCTGGTACCCCAAACCAAGTTTCATCATCATTTTCTTAGCACTATAGTACGTGTCAGGCAACTTCTCATCCTCTGGCAACATTTCTTTATTAAGCTTCAAAAAAGCATCAAAACCCCTATCACTTAGACCATGCTCAGACTTTAAGTGTAGCATCCTTGTCACAGCAGATAACTTGGTGTGCTTTGTACTTCCATTCCATATTGGCTCCTCAGAGTCTTGTAACAATTTATAAAATTTCTGTGCGCTCGGGTTTGGCTCTTCTTCCACATTAGGGTTACCATCGTTAAAATAGTTATCCCAATTAATCCCACTAGGCCCAGCTTCCATTACCATATGTTGATACTGGGAAAATCCCGGATCTCTAGGACTGTACTGTCTGAACTCAGCGGTGACCTCAGTGGGCACCCTCAGAATTGGTTCCCCGTGCTGAGTCCAATTCGTATAGTTACTCATAAAACCTCTACGGAACAGATCAAAACTTACATCGTCGGGGGTTTTCCAACTTAACAGTTGACAATCATTGCACGGACATTTAATCGTGCCGTCATCCACAAACTCCCGTTGATTCAAAGCAAATAGAATAAACCCGTTCACTCCCTGTCTAAACTCTTCTGATACCCCAATCCCACTTGGAGCAATCCTCCTTCGCATCCAACTTCTATCCACTGACATGATATATATCTCTCACTGCCTGGTAAACCTATACAAGTCGAGTTCAAAATTAACCTTCAATTTGAAAAATATATATTGAGTAGTCACTTACAAGTGAGTGTTAATCAGGGTTAAGTAGGGATGATTAGGGCTAAGTAGGGCATATTAGAGCTAAGTAGTGTTGATTAGTGCTAATCTAGGTAGCACAGACACGGACACTGTGTCCGACACCGACATCGACCGGGACATCGCAGAGAGGTGTCGGACACGTGTCCGAAGGTGCTGGTGAGGTGTCGGGGTGTCGGTAGTTGTCGGACACCATACCTAGACTCATATAAAGTGTCGGTACTGCGTAGGTGCTAATTAGGGCTAATCAGTGTCAATCACTGTTAATTAGGGATAATCAACGCTGATTAGTGCTAATTAGGGCTATTTAGGCCTATTTAGGGCTGATTAGTGCTAATTATACCTAATTAGGGCTTTTTAGTGTTCATCAGTGTTAATTATGGCTAATCAGGGGTGATTAGTGCTAATTAGGGCTATTTAGTGTCCGTCAGTGTTACTTAGGGCTAATCAGAGTTGATTAGCGCTAATTAGGGCTAGACTCATGTGTCGGGATGTCGGTAGTTGTCAGACACCATACCTAGACTCATGTGAAGTGTCGGTGCTTCCCAAGGGCTATTTAGGGCTAATCAGTGTAGATTAACACTAATCAGAATTAATTAGTGTTAATTAGGGCTAATCAGTGGCGGAACCAAAATTTCACCCAATGGAAGATGAACCTTATTAACTTAATTAACCTATGGCAGATGAACCTAATTAACCTAATTTCAACCCACCATGTCATGTTTCATTTTTTAATTAACCTAATTTTAACCCACCATTTAACTAAATCATATATCCGATATCTCAATCCAATTGGGTCCCATCCTCCATCAACAATCTCAATTCTCAAATGCTCAATGCACATTTAACAACCTAAAATCATCAACAGTCTTAATTCTCAAATGTACAACCAACAACCTAAAATTTTAATAAAATAATCAATGCTCAAATGGGCAAATAATTGTTCAAAATGCACATATCCAATATCTCAATCCAATTGGGTCCCATTCTCCATCAACCATCTCAATTCTCAAAAGTTTAATCCATAATTAACAAGTCAGACCAAGGACAATTACACAAATCAAACATCCCAATTGATCATTTGCGACATCACAAACTCAGATTACACAAATCTGGCCATCACAAATCAAACATCTCAATTCTAGGGAAGACAATGGCAGAAAGCATATGACAATTAATCATAGGCTTCAGAAGAATTAAATGAAACACAAACCTTTTCGGGTTCTAAACTTACTTCTTAAAAGGCAACAAAGTTGATCCGCTGCTAAAACTGCATGTAAACATGGCACGCTTATCAAACCTTTGTGGAAGAATTTGAGGAAATTCTAACGTATTTAATGAGAATTCAAGCTTGAACAATTGAAACAGAAAACCCAAATGGGCCAGAAAGAAGAAGAGAGAAGAATACTATTTTGATAAAATTATTGCAAACTTACACTAACAAATTCTCAAATCCACTAACTCCACATGAAATTTTCACTTATGATTCCAAAATCGATAATTTCAAATCAGTTCATAGATCTGAGATTTCACTACGAGATTTCTTTTAAATTAATAATTTTTTTACAAAAAATCAAAAAACCCTAAATCAAGAAAATTGGAACATAAACACTAATACGGTCGCTAATACGGTCGCTAAATTATGCTTTAGCGACCGCATTTGTGGCGGTCGCTAATACGGTCGCTAAATTATGATTTAGCGACCGCATTTTGTGGCGGTCGCTAAAGACCCTTTTTCTTGTAGTGACCACCGCTAATTTCTCTCTGGTTAAAACTCTAACACTCATATTGTCTAACATCAAGCCTCAACAACACTTCTATCTCTAGTGAAAACCAATACAGCAGTTGACCTCACGAACAAAAGAAAAAACGAATCAAAATCAAGCAAGCAGTACTCTCCAAGCTACCTACTTGCTTTTGCAGTCAGCACATTCCCTGTTCTCTGGTAATTTCAGCAGTCCTTCAAGTATCTGCCAACAAAACACCCAAGATGTACTTATCACAGTGTAAACCAAACTATGTAACAAGGAAATAATGGACCGGGTAGTGCTTTAAAAAAATCCAACAAAAATTAGTTCCTTTTTAATTAAGGAAGAAAATAGTTTTTGAATTCAACTAAACTACGGCTTTGTTTCAAATTATTGAGTCAAAGCCATGTCACACAATCTTTTGGGATAGTCTTTCAGCTTAGTCATTTTTTTTACAAATTTTGAGATCTATCAGAAGCAGACAAGTTTATTCTACTTTGAGCTAAATTCGACATTATAACCTGTCCAATTCTATCTGTACTTACGATACCTATTTGTGCTCACTGAGCCGCTCGTTTTTTACCAACCTTTTCCATTGAAATACAACCAAGAAAAGGAATAAAATCATCTGGATGTGCTCTAAAAGCCTAAAATCATCCAGATTTTACTTGAAAATCTATAACAAAGTGATAACTAAGTTAAAACTCGCAGGTGACAAATCCTATTCAAATTATATTTCGTTTGCTAATTCTATGAAAATAGTATTGTCCTAAATATTTTTGTGATGATATCCCTTGAATATCTAATCACTATCACATTGCATGTAAACTCAACTCAATGCTCATTCATTCCTTGGAAGGATCACAAGCACATAGATTCTTTTTATAGGTGATAGTTATTGTGAACCAAGTGAATTGACTATCTCACTTCTTTTGCCAATGAACAAGTTTGAAATATCATGCAATGATGATCTCAACAGGAGAAAAAGAGGCAAGTTGTACATTCTAGTTCCCTTCATAGGAGTAAGAAAGGCAATATAAGAAGCCAGCGAACTGTACTTAAGTCATAGGCACAAATCATACGCCATGAAACTTCATGCCAACTATTGGAGTGGATGGAGCTAATTTTGCAACTGTCCAACAATTAGTTGTCCTCATACCTTTCGCAACTGCTACCATTTTATTCTAGAGGAGTTACAACTCACAAAGTGGACCTCATGCAGACATCCTGGCATCACCAAACACTTATGACAGCTAGGATATGAATAACCTGCAAATAATAAGCACTTGGTTTTCTTCCTAACATCAGACTCTTTGACATGATAAGTTCAGAAACTAATTGGCCCAAAAAGCTTTTTCTGAGTGTAGTCTTGTGTCAAAATTCAGAGAACTACTAGCTACCCATACAAGGGAAAAAATCAGAAAAGACAATTTGTTACTTTTTCCTCTTAGAAATTTATGAGAACCCAATCACGACAGATCGAAAAACATATTACCCGCCAATTAAGCGCTCTAACCACTTGCTTGCCGAAAACAACACAGAATTACGGGAAAAAAAACACGAATAAAAAGGTAATTGCAAACCATACATCACAAAGTCAGCAGAAAGCCAGAAACCCATGCTTGTTCAGGATTCTACAGTTACGCATTAAATCATAACCCATGCTTGTTCAGAATTCTACTTGTAATTAGACGAAAGGGACATGGGTTCAAGCTTTGCCTTATTTCCACGGTTCAAGAAAGAACAGCAATAAGGATGCCTAACCAATGATATAATGTTAATGAGTACCCTAGTTATGCATGACAAATTCTGAAGTATCAAACTCAAAACATGAAAGTAAGACTAAAATTATGACAAAAATGAAAGAATTGATCATCAAAAGAATTAAACATAAACCCAAGACAAACCCACATCAAATTTTACGTGATCAAAATTTCTAAGCAAAATCTAACAAGTGCACGAGTTCATAAACAGCAGAGGCAACTGCTGTATTGGTTTTCACTAGATCTTGAAACAACAAGACCAGAATCTAATTCAGTTAGAGAAAAAGTTGCATCAGGAGTACTACCACCTACTCCAGGCTGAAGAAGCCTTCTATTACCAAAAAGTAATTTTAGCACCAGGGTTCTGTCTGTGCACGTCTATGCTTCTTTCATGAAATCAGTGAAAGCCTTTGATTTCTATGGTACGGTATGCTTCATGAGATTGTTCTCTACCAGCATTTTCATTTTAGCATCGTACTATACAATCCCAATTCATCAAATTAAGATGTTCGCAGCATCCCTCTACAAGAAGTAAAGTAGAATTAACATACCAATGAATCAGAGACCTCCACATGTTGCTTGAGTTTTTTACATCGGGTAGAGAAGGTCAGCAGCAGCTTGGGGTGGCATGTTCGAGGCAAGGCCGGCAGCAGCAACGGCGTGGGCTTCTTGGACAGGTGGCCTTGGTCGACGGTGGTTGGTCGTCGCGATGGCGGCGGCAAGATGTGTACGGTGGTTGGTGGCCGCTAGAAAGGGGGAGAGAAAGGATAAGGGAATTTCGGGGAAGTGAGGGGAAAAATTAGGGCAAAGTCAAAAAGAAAGGAGGTGGACTATTTCTAAACCATTAGCGACCGCATAAGAAATAGTCCACCGGTCGCAAATGTCGGTCGCTAAAATAAGTTTTTGTTGACTTTTAGAATGTGTAGATATTTAGCGACCGCAAAAAATGCAGTCGCTAAAACGGTCGCTAAACTATAATTTAGCGACCGCGTATTGCTGCAGTCGCAAAATGCGGTCGCTAAAGCCTCTGATTCTTGTAGTGACATCCCGAAATTTTTTAGAACGTTAGACACTCAATCGATCAATTCACTAAGACAATAATCTCCGCTATCTCAATAAATAATGCAACAAGCTGTCAGAGCAACTATCGGTCAATCAAACTATACTCTCAATCAACTGTTGTAATTAAAATACCAAATCTAAGTATAAGAAATTTTAAATAATACTATTCACCCACGTAGGGGTTCCAATGATCAACACTAACTTAATTAATTTAATTTCTATCGCCCGGCTCAAATCCATGCTGGCAACCTCACCTTGATCTTCCTCCTGAAAAAATAGTTGTTGAATGCAAATGGGTCTATAAAATTAAGACTAGCTCTGATGGCCCCATTCAGTGTCATAAGGCTCGTTTGGTAACAAAGGGTTTTACACAGGAATATGGTATTGACTATGAAGAAACATTTACTCCTGTAGCTCGCCTTACCTCTATTCGTAGTTTACTTGCAGTTGCTGCTGTTTGCAAGTGGCATTTATTTCAGATGGATGTCAAGAATGCCTTTCTTAATGTTGATCTCATTGAGGAAGTCTATATGCAGCCTTTTCCAGGATACTCTTATCCTCCGAACAAAGTTTGTTGGCTTTTTCGTGCAATATATGGTCTCAAACAAGCTCCGCATGCCTGGTTTGCCAAGTTCAGTTCCACTTTGTAGCAATTTGGTTTTGCATCAAGTGCATATGATTCTGCACTCTTTATACGGAAATCTACCCAGGGTATCACACTTATGCTCCTCTATATGAATGATATGATTATTACAGACAGTGATCTTGATGGCATTTATATTCTCAAGCAAGATCTTGATCACCAATTTGAGATGAAAGATCTTGCTCTAGAATAGAAATGCCATCAAGATCATTGCCTGTGATAATCATATCACTGCCTGTGATAATCATATTAGCATGTTTTTGTGGCACTGTTTGCTTACATTCGGTCACTTCTCTTAATCAAACGGCAGACATTTTTAACAAATCACATCCTCCAGGGCGACTTCAAGACCAAACTCCAGCTGGCTTGTTCTCTCCCACCTTGAGTTTAGGAGGGGGGTGTTAATATTATTTGTAAGATTGTATGTAGTCAAGGAGTTGTATTGTTATTTTTTCTATTCTAAAATATTCTTTAGGATTTCCTAGTCCTTGAAGGATAC